>CAXDIT010000011.1:0-139554 GCA_963989405.1 Trypoxylon attenuatum | reverse complement strand
CGCGCGTTTTGACGTGAAAAGACGAACGGAACACAGCCCAAACACGCAGGTGCAACCGCGGGCTCAGGAATCGCAATACAATCGGAGTTTATCGCTTTATTGGGCTACAAACGCTATATTCTCACTGAAACGTCCGACTCTCATTCACCAAAGCTTCAATCGCGCGTTTTGACGTGAAAAGACGAACGGAACACAGTCCTAACACGCAGGAGCAACCGCAGGCTCAGGAATCGCAATACAATCGGAGTTTATCGCTATATTGGGCTACAAACGCTATATTCTCACTGAAACGTCCGATTCTCATTCACCAAAGCTTAACTTGCGCGTTTTGACGTGAAAAGGCGAACGGAACACAGTCCTAACACGCAGGAGCAACCGCGGGCTCAGGAATCGCATTGGAATCGGAGTTCATTGCTATATTGGGCCACAAACGCCATCTTCTCACTGCAACGTCCGATTCTCATTCACCAAAGCTTAAATCGCGTGCCTTGACGTAAAGAGACGAACGGAACATAGTCCTAACACGCAGGTGCAACCGCGGGCTCAGGAATCGCAATACAATCGGAGTTTATCGCTTTATTGGGCTACAAACGCTATATTCTCACTGAAAGGTCCGACTCTCATTCACCAAAGCTTAAATCGCGCGTTTTGACGTGAAAAGACGAACGGAACACAGCCCTAACACGCAGGAGCAACCGCGGGCTCAGGAATCGCAATACAATCGGAGTTTATCGCTATATTGGGCCACAAACGCTATCTTCTCACTGAAACGTCCGATTCTCATTCACCAAAGCTTAAATCGCGTGCTTTGACGTAAAGAGACGAACGGAACACAGTCCTAACACGCAGGAGCAACCGCGGGCTCAGGAATCGCAATACAATCGGAGTTTATCGCTTTATTGGACTACAAACGCTATATTCTCACTGCAACGTCCGATTCTCATTCACCAAAGCTTAAATCGCGTGCCTTGACGTAAAGAGACGAACGGAACATAGTCCTAACACGCAGGTGCAACCGCGGGCTCAGGAATCGCAATACAATCGGAGTTTATCGCTATATTGGGCTACAAACGCTATATTCTCACTGAAACGTCCGATTCTCATTCACCAAAGCTTAACTTGCGCGTTTTGACGTGAAAAGGCGAACGGAACACAGTCCTAACACGCAGGAGCAACCGCGGGCTCAGGAATCGCATTGGAATCGGAGTTCATTGCTATATTGGGCCACAAACGCCATCTTCTCACTGCAACGTCCGATTCTCATTCACCAAAGCTTAAATCGCGTGCCTTGACGTAAAGAGACGAACGGAACATAGTCCTAACACGCAGGTGCAACCGCGGGCTCAGGAATCGCAATACAATCGGAGTTTATCGCTTTATTGGGCTACAAACGCTATATTCTCACTGAAAGGTCCGACTCTCATTCACGAAAGCTTAAATCGCGCGTTTTGACGTGAAAAGACGAACGGAACACAGCCCTAACACGCAGGAGCAACCGCGGGCTCAGGAATCGCAATACAATCGGAGTTTATCGCCTTATTCGGCCACAAATGCTATCTTCTCACTGCAACGTCCGATTCTCATTCACCGAAGCTTAAATCGCGCGTTTTGACGTGAAAAGACGAACGGAACACAGCCCAAACACGCAGGAGCAACCGCGGGCTCTGGAATCGCAATAGAATCGGAGTTTATCGCTATATTGGGCCACAAACGCTATCTTCTCACTGAAACGTCCGATTCTCATTCACCAAAGCTTAAATCGCGTGCTTTGACGTAAAGAGACGAACGGAACACAGTCCTAACACGCAGGAGCAACCGCGGGCTCAGGAATCGCAATACAATCGGAGTTTATCGCTTTATTGGGCTACAAACGCTATATTCTCACTGAAACGTCCGATTCTCATTCACCAAAGCTTAAATTGCGCGTTTTGACGTGAAAAGGCGAACGGAACACAGTATTAACACGCAGGAGCAACCGCTGGCTCAGGAATCGCAATACAATCGGAGTTTATCGCTTTATTGGGCTACAAACGCTATCTTCTCACTGCAACGTCCGATTCTCATTCACCAAAGCTTAAATCGCGTGCCTTGACGTAAAGAGACGAACGGAACATAGTCCTAACACGCAGGTGCAACCGCGGGCTCAGGAATCGCAATACAATCGGAGTTTATCGCCTTATTCGGCCACAAATGCTATCTTCTCACTGCAACGTCCGATTCTCATTCACCGAAGCTTAAATCGCGCGTTTTGACGTGAAAAGACGAACGGAACACAGCCCAAACACGCAGGAGCAACCGCGGGCTCAGGAATCGCAATACAATCGGAGTTTATCGCTTTATTGGGCTACAAACGCTATCTTCTCACTGAAACGTCTGATTCTCATTCACCAAAGCTTAAATCGCGCGTTTTGACGTGAAAAGTCGAACGGAACACAGTCCTAACACGCAGGAGCAACCGCAGGCTCAGGAATCGCAATACAATCGGAGTTTATCGCTTTATTGGGCTACAAACGCTATATTCTCACTGAAACGTCCGATTCTCATTCACCAAAGCTTAAATTGCGCGTTTTGACGTGAAAAGGCGAACGGAACACAGTCCTAACACGCAGGAGCAACCGCGGGCTCAGGAATCGCATTGGAATCGGAGTTCATTGCTATATTGGGCCACAAACGCCATCTTCTCACTGCAACGTCCGATTCTCATTCACCAAAGCTTAAATCGCGTGCCTTGACGTAAAGAGACGAACGGAACATAGTCCTAACACGCAGGTGCAACCGCGGGCTCAGGAATCGCAATACAATCGGAGTTTATCGCTTTATTGGGCTACAAACGCTATATTCTCACTGAAAGGTCCGACTCTCATTCACCAAAGCTTAAATCGCGCGTTTTGACGTGAAAAGACGAACGGAACACAGCCCTAACACGCAGGAGCAACCGCGGGCTCAGGAATCGCAATACAATCGGAGTTTATCGCTATATTGGGCCACAAACGCTATCTTCTCACTGAAACGTCCGATTCTCATTCACCAAAGCTTAAATCGCGTGCTTTGACGTAAAGAGACGAACGGAACACAGTCCTAACACGCAGGAGCAACCGCGGGCTCAGGAATCGCAATACAATCGGAGTTTATCGCTTTATTGGACTACAAACGCTATATTCTCACTGCAACGTCCGATTCTCATTCACCAAAGCTTAAATCGCGTGCCTTGACGTAAAGAGACGAACGGAACATAGTCCTAACACGCAGGTGCAACCGCGGGCTCAGGAATCGCAATACAATCGGAGTTTATCGCTTTATTGGGCTACAAACGCTATATTCTCACTGAAAGGTCCGACTCTCATTCACCAAAGCTTAAATCGCGCGTTTTGACGTGAAAAGACGAACGGAACACAGCCCTAACACGCAGGAGCAACCGCGGGCTCAGGAATCGCAATACAATCGGAGTTTATCGCCTTATTCGGCCACAAATGCTATCTTCTCACTGCAACGTCCGATTCTCATTCACCGAAGCTTAAATCGCGCGTTTTGACGTGAAAAGACGAACGGAACACAGCCCAAACACGCAGGAGCAACCGCGGGCTCAGGAATCGCAATACAATCGGAGTTTATCGCTTTATTGGGCCACAAACGCCATCTTCTCACTGCAACGTCCGATTCTCATTCACCAAAGCTTAAATCGCGTGCCTTGACGTAAAGAGACGAACGGAACACAGTCCTAACACGCAGGAGCAACCGCGGGCTCAGGAATCGCAATACAATCGGAGTTTATCGCTTTATTGGGCTACAAACGCTATATTCTCACTGAAACGTCCGATTCTCATTCACCAAAGCTTAAATTGCGCGTTTTGACGTGAAAAGGCGAACGGAACACAGTATTAACACGCAGGAGCAACCGCTGGCTCAGGAATCGCAATACAATCGGAGTTTATCGCTTTATTGGGCTACAAACGCTATCTTCTCACTGCAACGTCCGATTCTCATTCACCAAAGCTTAAATCGCGTGCCTTGACGTAAAGAGACGAACGGAACATAGTCCTAACACGCAGGTGCAACCGCGGGCTCAGGAATCGCAATACAATCGGAGTTTATCGCCTTATTCGGCCACAAATGCTATCTTCTCACTGCAACGTCCGATTCTCATTCACCGAAGCTTAAATCGCGCGTTTTGACGTGAAAAGACGAACGGAACACAGCCCAAACACGCAGGAGCAACCGCGGGCTCAGGAATCGCAATACAATCGGAGTTTATCGCTTTATTGGGCTACAAACGCTATCTTCTCACTGAAACGTCTGATTCTCATTCACCAAAGCTTAAATCGCGCGTTTTGACGTGAAAAGTCGAACGGAACACAGTCCTAACACGCAGGAGCAACCGCAGGCTCAGGAATCGCAATACAATCGGAGTTTATCGCTTTATTGGGCTACAAACGCTATATTCTCACTGAAACGTCCGATTCTCATTCACCAAAGCTTAAATTGCGCGTTTTGACGTGAAAAGGCGAACGGAACACAGTCCTAACACGCAGGAGCAACCGCGGGCTCAGGAATCGCATTGGAATCGGAGTTCATTGCTATATTGGGCCACAAACGCCATCTTCTCACTGCAACGTCCGATTCTCATTCACCAAAGCTTAAATCGCGTGCCTTGACGTAAAGAGACGAACGGAACATAGTCCTAACACGCAGGTGCAACCGCGGGCTCAGGAATCGCAATACAATCGGAGTTTATCGCTTTATTGGGCTACAAACGCTATATTCTCACTGAAAGGTCCGACTCTCATTCACCAAAGCTTAAATCGCGCGTTTTGACGTGAAAAGACGAACGGAACACAGCCCTAACACGCAGGAGCAACCGCGGGCTCAGGAATCGCAATACAATCGGAGTTTATCGCTATATTGGGCCACAAACGCTATCTTCTCACTGAAACGTCCGATTCTCATTCACCAAAGCTTAAATCGCGTGCTTTGACGTAAAGAGACGAACGGAACACAGTCCTAACACGCAGGAGCAACCGCGGGCTCAGGAATCGCAATACAATCGGAGTTTATCGCTTTATTGGACTACAAACGCTATATTCTCACTGCAACGTCCGATTCTCATTCACCAAAGCTTAAATCGCGTGCCTTGACGTAAAGAGACGAACGGAACATAGTCCTAACACGCAGGTGCAACCGCGGGCTCAGGAATCGCAATACAATCGGAGTTTATCGCTTTATTGGGCTACAAACGCTATATTCTCACTGAAAGGTCCGACTCTCATTCACCAAAGCTTAAATCGCGCGTTTTGACGTGAAAAGACGAACGGAACACAGCCCTAACACGCAGGAGCAACCGCGGGCTCAGGAATCGCAATACAATCGGAGTTTATCGCCTTATTCGGCCACAAATGCTATCTTCTCACTGCAACGTCCGATTCTCATTCACCGAAGCTTAAATCGCGCGTTTTGACGTGAAAAGACGAACGGAACACAGCCCAAACACGCAGGAGCAACCGCGGGCTCAGGAATCGCAATACAATCGGAGTTTATCGCTTTATTGGGCCACAAACGCCATCTTCTCACTGCAACGTCCGATTCTCATTCACCAAAGCTTAAATCGCGTGCCTTGACGTAAAGAGACGAACGGAACATAGTCCTAACACGCAGGTGCAACCGCGGGCTCAGGAATCGCAATACAATCGGAGTTTATCGCTTTATTGGGCTACAAACGCTATATTCTCACTGAAAGGTCCGACTCTCATTCACGAAAGCTTAAATCGCGCGTTTTGACGTGAAAAGACGAACGGAACACAGCCCTAACACGCAGGAGCAACCGCGGGCTCAGGAATCGCAATACAATCGGAGTTTATCGCCTTATTCGGCCACAAATGCTATCTTCTCACTGCAACGTCCGATTCTCATTCACCGAAGCTTAAATCGCGCGTTTTGACGTGAAAAGACGAACGGAACACAGCCCAAACACGCAGGACCAACCGCGGGCTCTGGAATCGCAATAGAATCGGAGTTTATCGCTATATTGGGCCACAAACGCTATCTTCTCACTGAAACGTCCGATTCTCATTCACCAAAGCTTAAATCGCGTGCTTTGACGTAAAGAGACGAACGGAACACAGTCCTAACACGCAGGAGCAACCGCGGGCTCAGGAATCGCAATACAATCGGAGTTTATCGCTTTATTGGGCTACAAACGCTATATTCTCACTGAAACGTCCGATTCTCATTCACCAAAGCTTAAATTGCGCGTTTTGACGTGAAAAGGCGAACGGAACACAGTATTAACACGCAGGAGCAACCGCTGGCTCAGGAATCGCAATACAATCGGAGTTTATCGCTTTATTGGGCTACAAACGCTATCTTCTCACTGCAACGTCCGATTCTCATTCACCAAAGCTTAAATCGCGTGCCTTGACGTAAAGAGACGAACGGAACATAGTCCTAACACGCAGGTGCAACCGCGGGCTCAGGAATCGCAATACAATCGGAGTTTATCGCCTTATTCGGCCACAAATGCTATCTTCTCACTGCAACGTCCGATTCTCATTCACCGAAGCTTAAATCGCGCGTTTTGACGTGAAAAGACGAACGGAACACAGCCCAAACACGCAGGAGCAACCGCGGGCTCAGGAATCGCAATACAATCGGAGTTTATCGCTTTATTGGGCTACAAACGCTATCTTCTCACTGAAACGTCTGATTCTCATTCACCAAAGCTTAAATCGCGCGTTTTGACGTGAAAAGTCGAACGGAACACAGTCCTAACACGCAGGAGCAACCGCAGGCTCAGGAATCGCAATACAATCGGAGTTTATCGCTTTATTGGGCTACAAACGCTATATTCTCACTGAAACGTCCGATTCTCATTCACCAAAGCTTAAATTGCGCGTTTTGACGTGAAAAGGCGAACGGAACACAGTCCTAACACGCAGGAGCAACCGCGGGCTCAGGAATCGCATTGGAATCGGAGTTCATTGCTATATTGGGCCACAAACGCCATCTTCTCACTGCAACGTCCGATTCTCATTCACCAAAGCTTAAATCGCGTGCCTTGACGTAAAGAGACGAACGGAACATAGTCCTAACACGCAGGTGCAACCGCGGGCTCAGGAATCGCAATACAATCGGAGTTTATCGCTTTATTGGGCTACAAACGCTATATTCTCACTGAAAGGTCCGACTCTCATTCACCAAAGCTTAAATCGCGCGTTTTGACGTGAAAAGACGAACGGAACACAGCCCTAACACGCAGGAGCAACCGCGGGCTCAGGAATCGCAATACAATCGGAGTTTATCGCTATATTGGGCCACAAACGCTATCTTCTCACTGAAACGTCCGATTCTCATTCACCAAAGCTTAAATCGCGTGCTTTGACGTAAAGAGACGAACGGAACACAGTCCTAACACGCAGGAGCAACCGCGGGCTCAGGAATCGCAATACAATCGGAGTTTATCGCTTTATTGGACTACAAACGCTATATTCTCACTGCAACGTCCGATTCTCATTCACCAAAGCTTAAATCGCGTGCCTTGACGTAAAGAGACGAACGGAACATAGTCCTAACACGCAGGTGCAACCGCGGGCTCAGGAATCGCAATACAATCGGAGTTTATCGCTTTATTGGGCTACAAACGCTATATTCTCACTGAAAGGTCCGACTCTCATTCACCAAAGCTTAAATCGCGCGTTTTGACGTGAAAAGACGAACGGAACACAGCCCTAACACGCAGGAGCAACCGCGGGCTCAGGAATCGCAATACAATCGGAGTTTATCGCCTTATTCGGCCACAAATGCTATCTTCTCACTGCAACGTCCGATTCTCATTCACCGAAGCTTAAATCGCGCGTTTTGACGTGAAAAGACGAACGGAACACAGCCCAAACACGCAGGAGCAACCGCGGGCTCAGGAATCGCAATACAATCGGAGTTTATCGCTTTATTGGGCCACAAACGCCATCTTCTCACTGCAACGTCCGATTCTCATTCACCAAAGC
Organism: Trypoxylon attenuatum; assembly: GCA_963989405.1. NCBI lineage: Eukaryota > Metazoa > Arthropoda > Insecta > Hymenoptera > Crabronidae > Trypoxylon > Trypoxylon attenuatum. Next base: position 131,560 of record CAXDIT010000011.1, on the reverse strand, counting down.
TTAAATCGCGTGCCTTGACGTAAAGAGACGAACGGAACATAGTCCTAACACGCAGGTGCAACCGCGGGCTCAGGAATCGCAATACAATCGGAGTTTATCGCTTTATTGGGCTACAAACGCTATATTCTCACTGAAACGTCCGACTCTCATTCACCAAAGCTTCAATCGCGCGTTTTGACGTGAAAAGACGAACGGACCACAGTCCTAACACGCAGGAGCAACCGCAGGCTCAGGAATCGCAATACAATCGGAGTTTATCGCTATATTGGGCTACAAACGCTATATTCTCACTGAAACGTCCGATTCTCATTCACCAAAGCTTAACTTGCGCGTTTTGACGTGAAAAGGCGAACGGAACACAGTCCTAACACGCAGGAGCAACCGCGGGCTCAGGAATCGCATTGGAATCGGAGTTCATTGCTATATTGGGCCACAAACGCCATCTTCTCACTGCAACGTCCGATTCTCATTCACCAAAGCTTAAATCGCGTGCCTTGACGTAAAGAGACGAACGGAACATAGTCCTAACACGCAGGTGCAACCGCGGGCTCAGGAATCGCAATACAATCGGAGTTTATCGCTTTATTGGGCTACAAACGCTATATTCTCACTGAAAGGTCCGACTCTCATTCACGAAAGCTTAAATCGCGCGTTTTGACGTGAAAAGACGAACGGAACACAGCCCTAACACGCAGGAGCAACCGCGGGCTCAGGAATCGCAATACAATCGGAGTTTATCGCCTTATTCGGCCACAAATGCTATCTTCTCACTGCAACGTCCGATTCTCATTCACCGAAGCTTAAATCGCGCGTTTTGACGTGAAAAGACGAACGGAACACAGCCCAAACACGCAGGACCAACCGCGGGCTCTGGAATCGCAATAGAATCGGAGTTTATCGCTATATTGGGCCACAAACGCTATCTTCTCACTGAAACGTCCGATTCTCATTCACCAAAGCTTAAATCGCGTGCTTTGACGTAAAGAGACGAACGGAACACAGTCCTAACACGCAGGAGCAACCGCGGGCTCAGGAATCGCAATACAATCGGAGTTTATCGCTTTATTGGGCTACAAACGCTATCTTCTCACTGCAACGTCCGATTCTCATTCACCAAAGCTTAAATCGCGTGCCTTGACGTAAAGAGACGAACGGAACATAGTCCTAACACGCAGGTGCAACCGCGGGCTCAGGAATCGCAATACAATCGGAGTTTATCGCCTTATTCGGCCACAAATGCTATCTTCTCACTGCAACGTCCGATTCTCATTCACCGAAGCTTAAATCGCGCGTTTTGACGTGAAAAGACGAACGGAACACAGCCCAAACACGCAGGAGCAACCGCGGGCTCAGGAATCGCAATACAATCGGAGTTTATCGCTTTATTGGGCTACAAACGCTATCTTCTCACTGAAACGTCTGATTCTCATTCACCAAAGCTTAAATCGCGCGTTTTGACGTGAAAAGTCGAACGGAACACAGTCCTAACACGCAGGAGCAACCGCAGGCTCAGGAATCGCAATACAATCGGAGTTTATCGCTTTATTGGGCTACAAACGCTATATTCTCACTGAAACGTCCGATTCTCATTCACCAAAGCTTAAATTGCGCGTTTTGACGTGAAAAGGCGAACGGAACACAGTCCTAACACGCAGGAGCAACCGCGGGCTCAGGAATCGCATTGGAATCGGAGTTCATTGCTATATTGGGCCACAAACGCCATCTTCTCACTGCAACGTCCGATTCTCATTCACCAAAGCTTAAATCGCGTGCCTTGACGTAAAGAGACGAACGGAACATAGTCCTAACACGCAGGTGCAACCGCGGGCTCAGGAATCGCAATACAATCGGAGTTTATCGCTTTATTGGGCTACAAACGCTATATTCTCACTGAAAGGTCCGACTCTCATTCACCAAAGCTTAAATCGCGCGTTTTGACGTGAAAAGACGAACGGAACACAGCCCTAACACGCAGGAGCAACCGCGGGCTCAGGAATCGCAATACAATCGGAGTTTATCGCTATATTGGGCCACAAACGCTATCTTCTCACTGAAACGTCCGATTCTCATTCACCAAAGCTTAAATCGCGTGCTTTGACGTAAAGAGACGAACGGAACACAGTCCTAACACGCAGGAGCAACCGCGGGCTCAGGAATCGCAATACAATCGGAGTTTATCGCTTTATTGGACTACAAACGCTATATTCTCACTGCAACGTCCGATTCTCATTCACCAAAGCTTAAATCGCGTGCCTTGACGTAAAGAGACGAACGGAACATAGTCCTAACACGCAGGTGCAACCGCGGGCTCAGGAATCGCAATACAATCGGAGTTTATCGCTTTATTGGGCTACAAACGCTATATTCTCACTGAAAGGTCCGACTCTCATTCACCAAAGCTTAAATCGCGCGTTTTGACGTGAAAAGACGAACGGAACACAGCCCTAACACGCAGGAGCAACCGCGGGCTCAGGAATCGCAATACAATCGGAGTTTATCGCCTTATTCGGCCACAAATGCTATCTTCTCACTGCAACGTCCGATTCTCATTCACCGAAGCTTAAATCGCGCGTTTTGACGTGAAAAGACGAACGGAACACAGCCCAAACACGCAGGAGCAACCGCGGGCTCAGGAATCGCAATACAATCGGAGTTTATCGCTTTATTGGGCCACAAACGCCATCTTCTCACTGCAACGTCCGATTCTCATTCACCAAAGCTTAAATCGCGTGCCTTGACGTAAAGAGACGAACGGAACATAGTCCTAACACGCAGGTGCAACCGCGGGCTCAGGAATCGCAATACAATCGGAGTTTATCGCTTTATTGGGCTACAAACGCTATATTCTCACTGAAACGTCCGACTCTCATTCACCAAAGCTTCAATCGCGCGTTTTGACGTGAAAAGACGAACGGACCACAGTCCTAACACGCAGGAGCAACCGCAGGCTCAGGAATCGCAATACAATCGGAGTTTATCGCTATATTGGGCTACAAACGCTATATTCTCACTGAAACGTCCGATTCTCATTCACCAAAGCTTAACTTGCGCGTTTTGACGTGAAAAGGCGAACGGAACACAGTCCTAACACGCAGGAGCAACCGCGGGCTCAGGAATCGCATTGGAATCGGAGTTCATTGCTATATTGGGCCACAAACGCCATCTTCTCACTGCAACGTCCGATTCTCATTCACCAAAGCTTAAATCGCGTGCCTTGACGTAAAGAGACGAACGGAACATAGTCCTAACACGCAGGTGCAACCGCGGGCTCAGGAATCGCAATACAATCGGAGTTTATCGCTTTATTGGGCTACAAACGCTATATTCTCACTGAAAGGTCCGACTCTCATTCACGAAAGCTTAAATCGCGCGTTTTGACGTGAAAAGACGAACGGAACACAGCCCTAACACGCAGGAGCAACCGCGGGCTCAGGAATCGCAATACAATCGGAGTTTATCGCCTTATTCGGCCACAAATGCTATCTTCTCACTGCAACGTCCGATTCTCATTCACCGAAGCTTAAATCGCGCGTTTTGACGTGAAAAGACGAACGGAACACAGCCCAAACACGCAGGAGCAACCGCGGGCTCTGGAATCGCAATAGAATCGGAGTTTATCGCTATATTGGGCCACAAACGCTATCTTCTCACTGAAACGTCCGATTCTCATTCACCAAAGCTTAAATCGCGTGCTTTGACGTAAAGAGACGAACGGAACACAGTCCTAACACGCAGGAGCAACCGCGGGCTCAGGAATCGCAATACAATCGGAGTTTATCGCTTTATTGGGCTACAAACGCTATATTCTCACTGAAACGTCCGATTCTCATTCACCAAAGCTTAAATTGCGCGTTTTGACGTGAAAAGGCGAACGGAACACAGTATTAACACGCAGGAGCAACCGCTGGCTCAGGAATCGCAATACAATCGGAGTTTATCGCTTTATTGGGCTACAAACGCTATCTTCTCACTGCAACGTCCGATTCTCATTCACCAAAGCTTAAATCGCGTGCCTTGACGTAAAGAGACGAACGGAACATAGTCCTAACACGCAGGTGCAACCGCGGGCTCAGGAATCGCAATACAATCGGAGTTTATCGCTTTATTGGGCTACAAACGCTATATTCTCACTGAAACGTCCGACTCTCATTCACCAAAGCTTAAATCGCGCGTTTTGACGTGAAAAGACGAACGGAACACAGCCCTAACACGCAGGAGCAACCGCGGGCTCAGGAATCGCAATACAATCGGAGTTTATCGCCTTATTCGGCCACAAATGCTATCTTCTCACTGCAACGTCCGATTCTCATTCACCGAAGCTTAAATCGCGCGCTTTGACGTGAAAAGACGAACGGAACACAGCCCAAACACGCAGGAGCAACCGCGGGCTCTGGAATCGCAATAGAATCGGAGTTTATCGCTATATTGGGCCACAAACGCTATCTTCTCACTGAATCGTCCGATTCTCATTCACCAAAGCTTAAATCGCGTGCTTTGACGTAAAGAGACGAACGGAACATAGTCCTAACACGCAGGAGCAACCGCGGGCTCAGGAATCGCATTAGAATCGGAGTTTATCGCTTTATTGGGCCACAAACGCTATCTTCTCACTGCAACGTCCGATTCTCATTCACCGAAGCTTAAATCGCGTGTTTGGACGTGAGAAGTCGAACGGAACACAGTCCTAACACGCAGGAGCAACCGCGGCCTCAGGAATCGCAATTGAATCGGAGTTTATCGCTATATTGGGCCACAAACGCTATATTCTCACTGAAACGTCCGATTCTCATTCACCAAAGCTTAAATTGCGTGCTTTGACGTAAAGAGACGAACGGAACACAGTCCTAACACGCAGGAACAACCGCGGGCTCAGGAATCGCATTAGAATCGGAGTTTATCGCTTTATTGGGCCACAAACGCTATCTTCTCACTGCAACGTCCGAATCTCATTCACCGAAGCTTAAATCGCGTGTTTGGACGTGAGAAGTCGAACGGAACACAGTCCTAACACGCAGGAGCAACCGCAGGCTCAGGAATCGCAATACAATCGGAGTTTATCGCTTTATTGGGCTACAAACACTATATTCTCACTGAAACGTCCGATTCTCATTCACCAAAGTTAAAATTGCGCGTTTTGACGTGAAAAGACGAACGGAACACAGTCCTAACACGCAGGAGCAACCGCGGGCTCAGGAATCGCATTAGAATCGGAGTTTATCGCTTTACTGGGCCACAAACGCTATCGCCTCACTGAAACGTCCGATTTTCATTCACCGAAGCTTAAATCGCGTGCTTGGACGTGAAAGGACGAACGGAACACAGTCCTAACACGCAGGAGCAACCGCGGGCTCAGGAATCGCAATACAATCGGAGTTTATCGCTTTATTCTCCCACAAACGCTATCTTCTCACTGCAACGTCCGATTCTCATTCACCAAAGCTTAAATCGCGCGTTTTGACGTGAAAAGACGAACGGAACACAGCCCTAACACGCAGGAGCAACCGCGGGCTCAGGAATCGCAATACAATCGGAGTTTATCGCCGTATTGGGCCACAAACGCTATCTTTTCACTGCAACGTCCGATTCTCATTCACCAAAGCTTAAATCGCGCATTTTGACGTGAAAAGGCGACCGGAACACAGCCCTAACACGCAGGAGCAACCGCGGGCTCAGGAATCGCATTAGAATCGGAGTTTATCGCTTTACTGGTCAACAAACGCTATCGCCTCACTGCAACGTCCGATTCTCATTCACCGAAGCTTAAATCGCGTGTTTGGACGTGAAAAGTCGGACGGAACACAGTATTAACACGCAGGAGCAACCGCTGGCTCAGGAATCGCAATACAATCGGAGTTTATCGCTATATTGGGCTACAAACGCTATATTCTCACTGAAACGTCCGATTCTCATTCACCAAAGCTTAACTTGCGCGTTTTGACGTGAAAAGGCGAACGGAACACAGTCCTAACACGCAGGAGCAACCGCGGGCTCAGGAATCGCATTGGAATCGGAGTTCATTGCTATATTGGGCCACAAACGCCATCTTCTCACTGCAACGTCCGATTCTCATTCACCAAAGCTTAAATCGCGTGCCTTGACGTAAAGAGACGAACGGAACATAGTCCTAACACGCAGGTGCAACCGCGGGCTCAGGAATCGCAATACAATCGGAGTTTATCGCTTTATTGGGCTACAAACGCTATATTCTCACTGAAAGGTCCGACTCTCATTCACGAAAGCTTAAATCGCGCGTTTTGACGTGAAAAGACGAACGGAACACAGCCCTAACACGCAGGAGCAACCGCGGGCTCAGGAATCGCAATACAATCGGAGTTTATCGCCTTATTCGGCCACAAATGCTATCTTCTCACTGCAACGTCCGATTCTCATTCACCGAAGCTTAAATCGCGCGTTTTGACGTGAAAAGACGAACGGAACACAGCCCAAACACGCAGGAGCAACCGCGGGCTCTGGAATCGCAATAGAATCGGAGTTTATCGCTATATTGGGCCACAAACGCTATCTTCTCACTGAAACGTCCGATTCTCATTCACCAAAGCTTAAATCGCGTGCTTTGACGTAAAGAGACGAACGGAACACAGTCCTAACACGCAGGAGCAACCGCGGGCTCAGGAATCGCAATACAATCGGAGTTTATCGCTTTATTGGGCTACAAACGCTATATTCTCACTGAAACGTCCGATTCTCATTCACCAAAGCTTAAATTGCGCGTTTTGACGTGAAAAGGCGAACGGAACACAGTATTAACACGCAGGAGCAACCGCTGGCTCAGGAATCGCAATACAATCGGAGTTTATCGCTTTATTGGGCTACAAACGCTATCTTCTCACTGCAACGTCCGATTCTCATTCACCAAAGCTTAAATCGCGTGCCTTGACGTAAAGAGACGAACGGAACATAGTCCTAACACGCAGGTGCAACCGCGGGCTCAGGAATCGCAATACAATCGGAGTTTATCGCTTTATTGGGCTACAAACGCTATATTCTCACTGAAACGTCCGACTCTCATTCACCAAAGCTTAAATCGCGCGTTTTGACGTGAAAAGACGAACGGAACACAGCCCTAACACGCAGGAGCAACCGCGGGCTCAGGAATCGCAATACAATCGGAGTTTATCGCCTTATTCGGCCACAAATGCTATCTTCTCACTGCAACGTCCGATTCTCATTCACCGAAGCTTAAATCGCGCGCTTTGACGTGAAAAGACGAACGGAACACAGCCCAAACACGCAGGAGCAACCGCGGGCTCTGGAATCGCAATAGAATCGGAGTTTATCGCTATATTGGGCCACAAACGCTATCTTCTCACTGAATCGTCCGATTCTCATTCACCAAAGCTTAAATCGCGTGCTTTGACGTAAAGAGACGAACGGAACATAGTCCTAACACGCAGGAGCAACCGCGGGCTCAGGAATCGCATTAGAATCGGAGTTTATCGCTTTATTGGGCCACAAACGCTATCTTCTCACTGCAACGTCCGATTCTCATTCACCGAAGCTTAAATCGCGTGTTTGGACGTGAGAAGTCGAACGGAACACAGTCCTAACACGCAGGAGCAACCGCGGCCTCAGGAATCGCAATTGAATCGGAGTTTATCGCTATATTGGGCCACAAACGCTATATTCTCACTGAAACGTCCGATTCTCATTCACCAAAGCTTAAATTGCGTGCTTTGACGTAAAGAGACGAACGGAACACAGTCCTAACACGCAGGAACAACCGCGGGCTCAGGAATCGCATTAGAATCGGAGTTTATCGCTTTATTGGGCCACAAACGCTATCTTCTCACTGCAACGTCCGAATCTCATTCACCGAAGCTTAAATCGCGTGTTTGGACGTGAGAAGTCGAACGGAACACAGTCCTAACACGCAGGAGCAACCGCAGGCTCAGGAATCGCAATACAATCGGAGTTTATCGCTTTATTGGGCTACAAACACTATATTCTCACTGAAACGTCCGATTCTCATTCACCAAAGTTAAAATTGCGCGTTTTGACGTGAAAAGACGAACGGAACACAGTCCTAACACGCAGGAGCAACCGCGGGCTCAGGAATCGCATTAGAATCGGAGTTTATCGCTTTACTGGGCCACAAACGCTATCGCCTCACTGAAACGTCCGATTTTCATTCACCGAAGCTTAAATCGCGTGCTTGGACGTGAAAGGACGAACGGAACACAGTCCTAACACGCAGGAGCAACCGCGGGCTCAGGAATCGCAATACAATCGGAGTTTATCGCTTTATTCTCCCACAAACGCTATCTTCTCACTGCAACGTCCGATTCTCATTCACCAAAGCTTAAATCGCGCGTTTTGACGTGAAAAGACGAACGGAACACAGCCCTAACACGCAGGAGCAACCGCGGGCTCAGGAATCGCAATACAATCGGAGTTTATCGCCGTATTGGGCCACAAACGCTATCTTTTCACTGCAACGTCCGATTCTCATTCACCAAAGCTTAAATCGCGCATTTTGACGTGAAAAGGCGACCGGAACACAGCCCTAACACGCAGGAGCAACCGCGGGCTCAGGAATCGCATTAGAATCGGAGTTTATCGCCTTATTCGGCCACAAATGCTATCTTCTCACTGCAACGTCCGATTCTCATTCACCGAAGCTTAAATCGCGCGTTTTGACGTGAAAAGACGAACGGAACACAGCCCAAACACGCAGGAGCAACCGCGGGCTCTGGAATCGCAATAGAATCGGAGTTTATCGCTATATTGGGCCACAAACGCTATCTTCTCACTGAATCGTCCGATTCTCATTCACCAAAGCTTAAATCGCGTGCTTTGACGTAAAGAGACGAACGGAACATAGTCCTAACACGCAGGAGCAACCGCGGGCTCAGGAATCGCATTAGAATCGGAGTTTATCGCTTTATTGGGCCACAAACGCTATCTTCTCACTGCAACGTCCGATTCTCATTCACCGAAGCTTAAATCGCGTGTTTGGACGTGAGAAGTCGAACGGAACACAGTCCTAACACGCAGGAGCAACCGCGGCCTCAGGAATCGCAATAGAATCGGAGTTTATCGCTATATTGGGCCACAAACGCTATATTCTCACTGAAACGTCCGATTCTCATTCACCAAAGCTTAAATTGCGTGCTTTGACGTAAAGAGACGAACGGAACACAGTCCTAACACGCAGGAACAACCGCGGGCTCAGGAATCGCATTAGAATCGGAGTTTATCGCTTTATTGGGCCACAAACGCTATCTTCTCACTGCAACGTCCGAATCTCATTCACCGAAGCTTAAATCGCGTGTTTGGACGTGAGAAGTCGAACGGAACACAGTCCTAACACGCAGGAGCAACCGCAGGCTCAGGAATCGCAATACAATCGGAGTTTATCGCTTTATTGGGCTACAAACACTATATTCTCACTGAAACGTCCGATTCTCATTCACCAAAGTTAAAATTGCGCGTTTTGACGTGAAAAGACGAACGGAACACAGTCCTAACACGCAGGAGCAACCGCGGGCTCAGGAATCGCATTAGAATCGGAGTTTATCGCTTTACTGGGCCACAATCGCTATCTTCTCACTGCAACGTCCGATTCTCATTCACCGAAGCTTAAATCGCGTGTTTGGACGTGAAAAGTCGGACGGAACACAGTATTAACACGCAGGAGCAACCGCGGGCTCAGGAATCGCATTAGAATCGGAGTTTATCGCTATACTGGGCCACAAACGCCATCTTCTCACTGCAACGTCCGATTCTCATTCACCAAAGCTTAAATCGCGCGTTTTGACGTGAAAAGACGAACGGAACACAGCCCTAACACGCAGGAGCAACCGCGGGCTCAGGAATCGTAATACAATCGGTGTTTATCGCCGTATTGGGCCACAAACGCTATCTTCTCACTGCAACGTCCGATTCTCATTCACCAAAGCTTAAATCGCGCATTTTGACGTGAAAAGGCGACCGGAACACAGCCCTAACACGCAGGAGCAACCGCGGGCTCAGGAATCGCATTAGAATCGGAGTTTATCGCTTTACTGGGTCACAAACGCTATCGCCTCACTGAAACGTCCGATTTTCATTCACCGAAGCTTAAATCGCGTGTTTGGACGTGAAAGGACGAACGGAACACAGTCCTAACACGCAGGAGCAACCGCAGGCTCAGGAATCGCAATACAATCGGAGTTTATCGCTTTATTGGGCTACAAATTCTATATTCTCACTGAAACGTCGGATTCTCATTCACCAAAGCTTAAATCGCGCGTTTTGATGTAAAGAGACGAACGAAACACAGTCCTAACACGCAGGAGCAACCGCGGGCTCAGGAATCGCAATACAATCGGAGTTTATCGCTTTATTGGGCTACAAACGCAATCTTCTCACTGAAACGTCTGATTCTCATTCACCAAAGCTTAAATCGCGCGTTTTGACGTGAAAAGTCGAACGGAACACAGTCCTAACACGCAGGAGCAACCGCATTCTCAGGAATCGCAATACATTCGGAGCTTATCGCTTTATTGGGCTACAAACGCTATATTCTCACTGAAACGTCCGATTCTCATTCACCAAAGCTTAAATTGCGCGTTTTGACGTGAAAAGGCGAACGGAACACAGTCCTAACACGCAGGAGCAACCGCGGTCTCAGGAATCGCAATACAATCGGAGTTTATCGCTTTATTCGGCCACAAACGCTACCTTCTCACTGCAACGTCCGATTCTCATTGACCAAAGCTTAAATCGCGCGTTTTGACGTGAAAACTCGAACGGAACACAGCCCTAACACGCAGGAGCAACCGCGGGCTCAGGAATCGCAATACAATCGGAGTTTATCGCCTTATTAGGCCACAAACGCTATCTTCTCACTGCAACGTCCGATTCTCATTCACCAAAGCTTAAATCGCGCGTTTTGACGTGAAAAGTCGACCGGAACACAGTCCTAACACGCAGGAGCAACCGCGGGCTCAGGAATCGCAATAGAATCGGAGTTTATCGCTATATTGGGCCACAAACGCTATCTTCTCACTGCAACGTCCGATTCTCATTCACCGAAGCTTAAATCGCGTGTTTGGACGTGAAAAGTCGGACGGAACACAGTATTAACACGCAGGAGCAACCGCTGGCTCAGGAATCGCAATACAATCGGAGTTTATCGCTTTATTGGGCTACAAACGCTATCTTCTCACTGAAACGTCTGATTCTCATTCACCAAAGCTTAAATCGCGCGTTTTGACGTGAAAAGTCGAACGGAACACAGTCCTAACACGCAGGAGCAACCGCAGGCTCAGGAATCGCAATACAATCGGAGTTTATCGCTTTATTGGGCTACAAACGCTATATTCTCACTGAAACGTCCGATTCTCATTCACCAAAGCTTAAATTGCGCGTTTTGACGTGAAAAGGCGAACGGAACACAGTCCTAACACGCAGGAGCAACCGCGGGCTCAGGAATCGCATTAGAATCGGAGTTCATCGCTATATTGGGCCACAAACGCCATCTTCTCACTGCAACGTCCGATTCTCATTCACCAAAGCTTAAATCGCGTGCCTTGACGTAAAGAGACGAACGGAACATAGTCCTAACACGCAGGTGCAACCGCGGGCTCAGGAATCGCAATACAATCGGAGTTTATCGCTTTATTGGGCTACAAACGCTACAATCTCACTGAAACGTCCGATTCTCATTCACCAAAGCTTAAATCGCGCGTTTTGACGTAAAGAGACGAACGAAACACAGTCCTAACACGCAGGAGCAACCGCGGGCTCAGGAATCGCAATAGAATCGGAGTTTATCGCTATATTGGGCTACAAACGCTATCTTCTCACTGAAACGTCCGATTCTCATTCACCAAAGCTTAAATCGCGCGTTTTGACGTGAAAAGACGAACGGAACACAGTCCTAACACGCAGGAGCAACTGCGGGCTCAGGAATCGCATTAGAATCGGAGTTTATCGCTTTATTGGGCCACAAACGCCATCTTCTCACTGCAACGTCCGATTCTCATTCACCAAAGCTTAAATCGCGCGGTTTGACGTGAGAAGACGAACGGAACACAGTCCTAACACGCAGGAGCAACCGCGGGCTCAGGAATCGCAATACAATCGGAGTCTATCGCTTTATTCGGCCACAAACGCTTTCTTCTCACTGCAACGTCCGATTCTCATTCACCAAAGCTTAAATCGCGCGTTTTGACGTGAAAAGACGAACGGAACACAGTCCTAACACGCAGGAGCAACCGCATTCTCAGGAATCGCAATACATTCGGAGCTTATCGCTTTATTGGGCTACAAACGCTATATTCTCACTGAAACGTCCGATTCTCATTCACCAAAGCTTAAATTGCGCGTTTTGACGTGAAAAGGCGAACGGAACACAGTCCTAACACGCAGGAGCAACCGCGGGCTCAGGAATCGCATTAGAATCGGAGTTCATCGCTATATTGGGCCACAAACGCCATCTTCTCACTGCAACGTCCGATTCTCATTCACCAAAGCTTAAATCGCGTGCCTTGACGTAAAGAGACGAACGGAACATAGTCCTAACACGCAGGTGCAACCGCGGGCTCAGGAATCGCAATACAATCGGAGTTTATCGCTTTATTGGGCTACAAACGCTATATTCTCACTGACACGTCCGATTCTCATTCACCAAAGCTTAAATCGCGCGTTTTGACGTAAAGAGACGAACGAAACACAGTCCTAACACGCAGGAGCAACCGCGGGCTCAGGAATCGCAATACAATCGGAGTTTATCGCTTTACTGGGCCACAAACGCTATCGCCTCACTGAAACGTCCGATTCTCATTCACCAAAGCTTAAATCGCGTGCCTTGACGTAAAGAGACGAACGGAACATAGTCCTAACACGCAGGTGCAACCGCGGGCTCAGGAATCGCAATACAATCGGAGTTTATCGCTTTATTGGGTTACAAACGCTATATTCCCACTGAAACGTCCGATTCTCATTCACCAAAGCTTAAATCGCGCGTTTTGACGTAAAGAGACGAACGAAACACAGTCCTAACACGCAGGAGCAACCGCGGGCTCAGGAATCGCAATACAATCAGAGTTTATCGCTTAATTGGGCTACAAACGCTATATTCTCACTGAAACGTCCGATTCTCATTCACCAAAGCTTAAATCGCGTGTTTGGACGTGAAAAGTCGAACGGAACACAGTCCTAACACGCAGGAGCAACCGCGGGCTCAGGAATTGCAATAGAATCGGAGTTTATCGCTTTATTGGGCTACAAACGCTATATTCTCACTGAAACGTCCGATTCTCATTCACCAAAGCTCAAATCGCGCGTTTTGACGTGAAAAGACGAACGGAACACAGTCCTAACACGCAGGAGCAACCGCGGGCTCAGGAATCGCATTAGAATCGGAGTTTATCGCTTTACTGGGCCACAAACGCTATCGCCTCACTGAAACGTCCGATTTTCATTCACCGAAGCTTAAATCGCGTGTTTGGACGTGAAAGGACGAACGGAACACAGTCCTAACACGCAGGAGCAACCGCGGGCTCAGGAATCGCATTAGAATCGGAGTTTATCGCTATATTGGGCCACAAACGCCATCTTTTCACTGCAACGTCCGATTCTCATTCACCAAAGCTTAAATCGCGTGCTTTGACGTAAAGAGACGAACGGAACACAGTCCTAACACGCAGGAGCAACCGCAGGCTCAGGTATCGCAATACAATCGGAGTTTATCGCTTTATTGGGCTACAAATTCTATATTCTCACTGAAACGTCGGATTCTCATTCACCAAAGCTTAAATCGCGCGTTTTGATGTAAAGAGACGAACGAAACACAGTCCTAACACGCAGGAGCAACCGCGGGCTCAGGAATCGCAATACAATCGGAGTTTATCGTTTTATTGGGCCACAAACGCTATCTTCTCACTGCAACGTCTGATTCTCATTCACCAAAGCTTAAATCGCGTGTTTGGACGTGAAAAGACGAACAGAACACAGTCCTAACACGCAGGAGCAACCGCGGGCTCAGGAATCGCAATACAATCGGAGTTTATCGCTTTATTCGGCCACAAACGCTATCTTCTCACTGCAACGTCCGATTCTCATTCACGAAAGCTTAAATCGCGTGCTTTGACGTAAAGAGACGAACGGAACACAGTCCTAACACGCAGGAGCAACCGCAGGCTCAGGAATCGCAATACAATCGGAGTTTATCGCTTTATTGGGCTACAAATTCTATATTCTCACTGAAACGTCGGATTCTCATTCACCAAAGCTTAAATCGCGCGTTTTGATGTAAAGAGACGAACGAAACACAGTCCTAACACGCAGGAGCAACCGCGGGCTCATGAATCGCAATACAATCGGAGTTTATCGCTTTATTGGGCTACAAACGCAATCTTCTCACTGAAACGTCTGATTCTCATTCACCAAAGCTTAAATCGCGCGTTTTGACGTGAAAAGTCGAACGGAACACAGTCCTAACACGCAGGAGCAACCGCAGGCTCAGAAATCGCAATATATTCGGAGTTTATCGCTTTATTGGGCTACAAACGCTATATTCTCACTGAAACGTCCGATTCTCATTCACCAAAGCTTAAATTGCGCGTTTTGACGTGAAAAGGCGAACGGAACACAGTCCTAACACGCAGGAGCAACCGCGGGCTGAGGAATCGCATTAGAATCGGAGTTTATCGCTTTATTGGGCCACAAACGCCATCTTCTCACTGCAACGTCCGATTCTCATTCACCAAAGCTTAAATCGTGCGGTTTGACGTGAGAAGACGAACGGAACAAAGTCCTAACACGCAGGAGCAACCGCGGGCTCAGGAATCGCAATACAATCGGAGTTTATCGCCGTATTGGGCCACAAACGCTATCTTCTCACTGCAACGTCCGATTCTCATTCACCAAAGCTTAAATCGCGCATTTTGACGTGAAAAGGCGACCGGAACACAGCCCTAACACGCAGGAGCAACCGCGGGCTCAGGAATCGCATTAGAATCGGAGTTTATCGCTTTACTGGGTCACAAACGCTATCGCCTCACTGAAACGTCCGATTTTCATTCACCGAAGCTTAAATCGCGTGTTTGGACGTGAAAGGACGAACGGAACACAGTCCTAACACGCAGGAGCAACCGCGGGCTCAGGAATCGCATTAGAATCGGAGTTTATCGCTATACTGGGCCACAAACGCCATCTTCTCACTGCAACGTCCGATTCTCATTCACCAAAGCTTAAATCGCGTGCTTTGACGTAAAGAGACGAACGGAACACAGTCCTAACACGCAGGAGCAACCGCAGGCTCAGGAATCGCAATACAATCGGAGTTTATCGCTTTATTGGGCTACAAATTCTATATTCTCACTGAAACGTCGGATTCTCATTCACCAAAGCTTAAATCGCGCGTTTTGATGTAAAGAGACGAACGAAACACAGTCCTAACACGCAGGAGCAACCGCGGGCTCAGGAATCGCAATACAATCGGAGTTTATCGCTTTATTGGGCTACAAACGCAATCTTCTCACTGAAACGTCTGATTCTCATTCACCAAAGCTTAAATCGCGCGTTTTGACGTGAAAAGTCGAACGGAACACAGTCCTAACACGCAGGAGCAACCGCAGGCTCAGGAATCGCAATACATTCGGAGCTTATCGCTTTATTGGGCTACAAACGCTATATTCTCACTGAAACGTCCGATTCTCATTCACCAAAGCTTAAATTGCGCCTTTTGACGTGAAAAGGCGAACGGAACACAGTCCTAACACGCAGGAGCAACCGCGGGCTCAGGAATCGCAATACAATCGGAGTTTATCGCTTTATTCGGCCACAAACGCTACCTTCTCACTGCAACGTCCGATTCTCATTGACCAAAGCTTAAATCGCGCGTTTTGACGTGAAAAGACGAACGGAACACAGCCCTAACACGCAGGAGCAACCGCGGGCTCAGGAATCGCAATACAATCGGAGTTTATCGCCTTATTGGGCCACAAACGCTATCTTCTCACTGCAACGTCCGATTCTCATTCACCAAAGCTTAAATCGCGCGTTTTGACGTGAAAAGTCGACCGGAACACAGTCCTAACACGCAGGAGCAACCGCGGGCTCAGGAATCGCATTAGAATCGGAGTTCATCGCTATATTGGGCCACAAACGCCATCTTCTCACTGCAACGTCCGACTCTCATTCACCAAAGCTTAAATCGCGTGCCTTGACGTAAAGAGACGAACGGAACATAGTCCTAACACGCAGGTGCAACCGCGGGCTCAGGAATCGCAATACAATCGGAGTTTATCGCTTTATTGGGCTACAAACGCTATATTCTCACTGAAACGTCCCATTCTCATTCACCAAAGCTTAAATCGCGCGTTTTGACGTAAAGAGACGAACGAAACACAGTCCTAACACGCAGGAGCAACCGCGGGCTCAGGAATCGCAATACAATCGGAGTTTATCGCTTTACTGGGCCACAAACGCTATCGCCTCACTGAAACGTCCGATTTTCATTCACCGAAGCTTAAATCGCGTGTTTGGACGTGAAAAGCCGAACGGAACACAGTCCTAACACGCAGGAGCAACCGCAGGCTCAGGAATCGCAATACATTCGGAGTTTGTCGCTTTATTGGGCTACAAACGCAATCTTCTCACTGAAACGTCTGATTCTCATTCACCAAACCTTAAATCGCGCGTTTTGACGTGAAAAGTCGAACGGAACACAGTCCTAACACGCAGGAGCAACCGCAGGCTCAGGAATCGCAATACATTCGGAGTTTGTCGCTTTATTGGGCTACAAACGCTATATTCTCACTGAAACGTCCGATTCTCATTCACCAAAGCTTAAATTGCGCGTTTTGACGTGAAAAGCCGAACGGAACACAGTCCTAACACGCAGGAGCAACCGCAGGCTCAGGAATCGCAATACATTCGGAGTTTGTCGCTTTATTGGGCCACAAACGCCATCTTCTCACTGCAACGTCGGATTCTCATTCACCAAAGCTTAAATCGCGTGCTTTGACGTAAAGAGACGAACGGAACACAGTCCTAACACGCAGGAGCAACCGCAGGCTCAGGAATCGCAATACAATCGGAGTTTATCGCTTTATTGGGCTACAAATTCTATATTCTCACTGAAACGTCGGATTCTCATTCACCAAAGCTTAAATCGCGCGTTTTGATGTAAAGAGACGAACGAAACACAGTCCTAACACGCAGGAGCAACCGCGGGCTCAGGAATCGCAATACAATCGGAGTTTATCGCTTTATTGGGCTACAAACGCAATCTTCTCACTGAAACGTCTGATTCTCATTCACCAAACCTTAAATCGCGCGTTTTGACGTGAAAAGTCGAACGGAACACAGTCCTAACACGCAGGAGCAACCGCAGGCTCAGGAATCGCAATACATTCGGAGTTTGTCGCTTTATTGGGCTACAAACGCTATATTCTCACTGAAACGTCCGATTCTCATTCACCAAAGCTTAAATTGCGCGTTTTGACGTGAAAAGGCGAACGGAACACAGTCCTAACACGCAGGAGCAACCGCGGGCTGAGGAATCGCATTAGAATCGGAGTTTATCGCTTTATTGGGCCACAAACGCCATCTTCTCACTGCAACGTCCGATTCTCATTCACCAAAGCTTAAATCGTGCGGTTTGACGTGAGAAGACGAACGGAACACAGTCCTAACACGCAGGAGCAACCGCGGGCTCAGGAATCGCAATACAATCGGAGTTTATCGCTTTATTCGGCCACAAACGCTATCTTCTCACTGCAACGTCCGATTCTCATTCACCAAAGCTTAAATCGCGCGTTTTGACGTGACGAGACGAACGAAACTCAGTCCTAACACGCAGGAGCAACCGCGGGCTCAGGAATCGCAATACAATCAGAGTTTATCGCTATATTGGGCCACAAACGCCATCTTCTCACTGCAACGTCCGATTCTCATTCACCAAAGCCTAAATCGCGTGTTTGGACGTGAAAAGTCGAACGGAACACAGTCCTAACACGCAGGAGCAACCGCGGGCTCAGGAATCGCAATACAATCGGAGTTTATCGCTTTATTGGGCTACAAACGCTATATTCTCACTGAAACGTCCGATTCTCATTCACCAAAGCTTAAATCGCGTGCTTTGACGTAAAGAGACGAACGGAACACAGTCCTAACACGCAGGAGCAACCGCGGGCTCAGGAATCGCAATACAATCAGAGATTATCGATTTATTGGGCCACAAACGCCATCTTCTCACTGCAACGTCCGATTCTCATTCACCAAAGCTTAAATCGCGCGGTTTGACGTGAGAAGTCGACCGGAACACAGTCCTAACACGCAGGAGCAACCGCAGGCTCAGGAATCGCAATACATTCGGAGTTTATCGCTTTATTGGGCTACAAACGCTATATTCTCACTGAAACGTCCGATTCTCATTCACCAAAGCTTAAATTGCGCGTTTTGACGTGAAAAGGCGAACGGAACACAGTCCTAACACGCAGGAGCAACCGCGGGCTCAGGAATCGCATTAGAATCGGAGTTTATCGCTTTATTGGGCCACAAACGCTATCTTCTCACTGCAACGTCCGATTCTCATTCACCAAAGTTTAAATCGCGCGTTTTGACGTGACGAGACGAACGAAACACAGTCCTAACACGCAGGAGCAACCGCGGGCTCAGGAATCGCAATACAATCAGAGTTTATCGCTATATTGGGCCACAATTGCCATCTTCTCACTGCAACGTCCGATTCTCATTCACCAAAGCTTAAATCGCGTGTTTGGACGTGAAAAGTCGAACGGAACACAGTCCTAACACGCAGGAGCAACCGCGGGCTCAGGAATCGCAATACAATCGGAGTTTATCGCTTTATTGGGCTACAAACGCTATATTCTCACTGAAACGTCCGATTCTCATTCACCAAAGCTTAAATCGCGTGCTTTGACGTAAAGAGACGAACGGAACACAGTCCTAACACGCAGGAGCAACCGCGGGCTCAGGAATCGCAATACAATCAGAGATTATCGATTTATTGGGCCACAAACGCCATCTTCTCACTGCAACGTCCGATTCTCATTCGCCAAAGCTTAAATCGCGCGGTTTGACGTGAGAAGTCGACCGGAACACAGTCCTAACACGCAGGAGCAACCGCAGGCTCAGGAATCGCAATACATTCGGAGTTTATCGCTTTATTGGGCTACAAACGCTATATTCTCACTGAAACGTCCGATTCTCATTCACCAAAGCTTAAATTGCGCGTTTTGACGTGAAAAGGGAAACGGAACACAGTCCTAACACGCAGGAGCAACCGCGGGCTCAGGAATCGCATTAGAATCGGAGTTTATCGCTTTATTGGGCCACAAACGCTATCTTCTCACTGCAACGTCCGATTCTCATTCACCGAAGCTTAAATCGCGTGTTTGGACGTGAGAAGTCGAACGGAACACAGTCCTAACACGCAGGAGCAACCGCGGGCTCAGGAATCGCAATAGAATCGGAGTTTATCGCTATATTGGGCCACAAACGCTATATTCTCACTGAAACGTCCGATTCTCATTCACCAAAGCTTAAATCGCGTGCTTTGACGTAAAGAGACGAACGGAACACAGTCCTAACACGCAGGAACAACCGCGGGCTCAGGAATCGCATTAGAATCGGAGTTTATCGCTTTATTGGGCCACAAACGCTATCTTCTCACTGCGACGTCCGATTCTCATTCACCGAAGCTTAAATCGCGTGTTTGAACGTGAGAAGTCGAACGGAACACAGTCCTAACACGCAGGAGCAACCGCAGGCTCAGGAATCGCAATACAATCGGAGTTTATCGCTTTATTGGGCTACAAACACTATATTCTCACTGAAACGTCCGATTCTCATTCACCAAAGCTCAAATTGCGCGTTTTGACGTGAAAAGACGAACGGAACACAGTCCTAACACGCAGGAGCAACCGCGGGCTCAGGAATCGCATTAGAATCGGAGTTTATCGCTTTATTGGGCCACAAACGCCATCTTCTCACTGCAACGTCCGATTCTCATTCACCAAAGCTTAAATCGCGCGTTTTGATGTAAAGAGACGAACGAAACACAGTCCTAACACGCAGGAGCAACCGCGGGCTCAGGAATCGCAATACAATCGGAGTTTATCGCTTTATTCTCCCACAAACGCTATCTTCTCACT
Source organism: Trypoxylon attenuatum (assembly GCA_963989405.1). Taxonomy (NCBI): domain Eukaryota; kingdom Metazoa; phylum Arthropoda; class Insecta; order Hymenoptera; family Crabronidae; genus Trypoxylon; species Trypoxylon attenuatum. The sequence continues at coordinate 111,428 of CAXDIT010000011.1, read as the reverse complement.
GCAACGTCCGATTCTCATTCACCAAAGCTTAAATCGCGCGTTTTGACGTGAAAAGACGAACGGAACACAGCCCTAACACGCAGGAGCAACCGCGGGCTCAGGAATCGCAATACAATCGGAGTTTATCGCTTTATTGGGCTACAAACGCAATCTTCTCACTGAAACGTCTGATTCTCATTCACCAAACCTTAAATCGCGCGTTTTGACGTGAAAAGTCGAACGGAACACAGTCCTAACACGCAGGAGCAACCGCAGGCTCAGGAATCGCAATACATTCGGAGTTTGTCGCTTTATTGGGCTACAAACGCTATATTCTCACTGAAACGTCCGATTCTCATTCACCAAAGCTTAAATTGCGCGTTTTGACGTGAAAAGGCGAACGGAACACAGTCCTAACACGCAGGAGCAACCGCGGGCTGAGGAATCGCATTAGAATCGGAGTTTATCGCTTTATTGGGCCACAAACGCCATCTTCTCACTGCAACGTCCGATTCTCATTCACCAAAGCTTAAATCGTGCGGTTTGACGTGAGAAGACGAACGGAACACAGTCCTAACACGCAGGAGCAACCGCGGGCTCAGGAATCGCAATACAATCGGAGTTTATCGCTTTATTCGGCCACAAACGCTATCTTCTCACTGCAACGTCCGATTCTCATTCACCAAAGCTTAAATCGCGCGTTTTGACGTGACGAGACGAACGAAACTCAGTCCTAACACGCAGGAGCAACCGCGGGCTCAGGAATCGCAATACAATCAGAGTTTATCGCTATATTGGGCCACAAACGCCATCTTCTCACTGCAACGTCCGATTCTCATTCACCAAAGCCTAAATCGCGTGTTTGGACGTGAAAAGTCGAACGGAACACAGTCCTAACACGCAGGAGCAACCGCGGGCTCAGGAATCGCAATACAATCGGAGTTTATCGCTTTATTGGGCTACAAACGCTATATTCTCACTGAAACGTCCGATTCTCATTCACCAAAGCTTAAATCGCGTGCTTTGACGTAAAGAGACGAACGGAACACAGTCCTAACACGCAGGAGCAACCGCGGGCTCAGGAATCGCAATACAATCAGAGATTATCGATTTATTGGGCCACAAACGCCATCTTCTCACTGCAACGTCCGATTCTCATTCACCAAAGCTTAAATCGCGCGGTTTGACGTGAGAAGTCGACCGGAACACAGTCCTAACACGCAGGAGCAACCGCAGGCTCAGGAATCGCAATACATTCGGAGTTTATCGCTTTATTGGGCTACAAACGCTATATTCTCACTGAAACGTCCGATTCTCATTCACCAAAGCTTAAATTGCGCGTTTTGACGTGAAAAGGCGAACGGAACACAGTCCTAACACGCAGGAGCAACCGCGGGCTCAGGAATCGCATTAGAATCGGAGTTTATCGCTTTATTGGGCCACAAACGCTATCTTCTCACTGCAACGTCCGATTCTCATTCACCAAAGTTTAAATCGCGCGTTTTGACGTGACGAGACGAACGAAACACAGTCCTAACACGCAGGAGCAACCGCGGGCTCAGGAATCGCAATACAATCAGAGTTTATCGCTATATTGGGCCACAATTGCCATCTTCTCACTGCAACGTCCGATTCTCATTCACCAAAGCTTAAATCGCGTGTTTGGACGTGAAAAGTCGAACGGAACACAGTCCTAACACGCAGGAGCAACCGCGGGCTCAGGAATCGCAATACAATCGGAGTTTATCGCTTTATTGGGCTACAAACGCTATATTCTCACTGAAACGTCCGATTCTCATTCACCAAAGCTTAAATCGCGTGCTTTGACGTAAAGAGACGAACGGAACACAGTCCTAACACGCAGGAGCAACCGCGGGCTCAGGAATCGCAATACAATCAGAGATTATCGATTTATTGGGCCACAAACGCCATCTTCTCACTGCAACGTCCGATTCTCATTCGCCAAAGCTTAAATCGCGCGGTTTGACGTGAGAAGTCGACCGGAACACAGTCCTAACACGCAGGAGCAACCGCAGGCTCAGGAATCGCAATACATTCGGAGTTTATCGCTTTATTGGGCTACAAACGCTATATTCTCACTGAAACGTCCGATTCTCATTCACCAAAGCTTAAATTGCGCGTTTTGACGTGAAAAGGGAAACGGAACACAGTCCTAACACGCAGGAGCAACCGCGGGCTCAGGAATCGCATTAGAATCGGAGTTTATCGCTTTATTGGGCCACAAACGCTATCTTCTCACTGCAACGTCCGATTCTCATTCACCGAAGCTTAAATCGCGTGTTTGGACGTGAGAAGTCGAACGGAACACAGTCCTAACACGCAGGAGCAACCGCGGGCTCAGGAATCGCAATAGAATCGGAGTTTATCGCTATATTGGGCCACAAACGCTATATTCTCACTGAAACGTCCGATTCTCATTCACCAAAGCTTAAATCGCGTGCTTTGACGTAAAGAGACGAACGGAACACAGTCCTAACACGCAGGAACAACCGCGGGCTCAGGAATCGCATTAGAATCGGAGTTTATCGCTTTATTGGGCCACAAACGCTATCTTCTCACTGCGACGTCCGATTCTCATTCACCGAAGCTTAAATCGCGTGTTTGAACGTGAGAAGTCGAACGGAACACAGTCCTAACACGCAGGAGCAACCGCAGGCTCAGGAATCGCAATACAATCGGAGTTTATCGCTTTATTGGGCTACAAACACTATATTCTCACTGAAACGTCCGATTCTCATTCACCAAAGCTCAAATTGCGCGTTTTGACGTGAAAAGACGAACGGAACACAGTCCTAACACGCAGGAGCAACCGCGGGCTCAGGAATCGCATTAGAATCGGAGTTTATCGCTTTATTGGGCCACAAACGCCATCTTCTCACTGCAACGTCCGATTCTCATTCACCAAAGCTTAAATCGCGCGTTTTGATGTAAAGAGACGAACGAAACACAGTCCTAACACGCAGGAGCAACCGCGGGCTCAGGAATCGCAATACAATCGGAGTTTATCGCTTTATTCTCCCACAAACGCTATCTTCTCACTGCAACGTCCGATTCTCATTCACCAAAGCTTAAATCGCGCGTTTTGACGTGAAAAGACGAACGGAACACAGCCCTAACACGCAGGAGCAACCGCGGGCTCAGGAATCGCAATACAATCGGAGTTTATCGCCGTATTGGGCCACAAACGCTATCTTCTCACTGCAACGTCCGATTCTCATTCACCAAAGCTTAAATCGCGCATTTTGACGTGAAAAGGCGACCGGAACACAGCCCTAACACGCAGGAGCAACCGCGGGCTCAGGAATCGCATTAGAATCGGAGTTTATCGCTTTACTGGGTCACAAACGCTATCGCCTCACTGAAACGTCCGATTTGCATTCACCGAAGCTTAAATCGCGTGTTTGGACGTGAAAGGACGAACGGAACACAGTCCTAACACGCAGGAGCAACCGCGGGCTCAGGAATCGCATTAGAATCGGAGTTTATCGCTATACTGGGCCACAAACGCCATCTTCTCACTGCAACGTCCGATTCTCATTCACCAAAGCTTAAATCGCGTGCTTTGACGTAAAGATATGAACGGAACACAGTCCTAACACGCAGGAGCAACCGCAGGCTCAGGAATCGCAATACAATCGGAGTTTATCGCTTTATTGGGCTACAAATTCTATATTCTCACTGAAACGTCGGATTCTCATTCACCAAAGCTTAAATCGCGCGTTTTGATGTAAAGAGACGAACGAAACACAGTCCTAACACGCAGGAGCAACCGCGGGCTCAGGAATCGCAATACAATCGGAGTTTATCGCTTTATTGGGCTACAAACGCAATCTTCTCACTGAAACGTCTGATTCTCATTCACCAAAGCTTAAATCGCGCGTTTTGACGTGAAAAGTCGAACGGAACACAGTCCTAACACGCAGGAGCAACCGCAGGCTCAGGAATCGCAATACATTCGGAGCTTATCGCTTTATTGGGCTACAAACGCTATATTCTCACTGAAACGTCCGATTCTCATTCACCAAAGCTTAAATTGCGCGTTTTGACGTGAAAAGGCGAACGGAACACAGTCCTAACACGCAGGAGCAACCGCGGGCTCAGGAATCGCAATACAATCGGAGTTTATCGCTTTATTCGGCCACAAACGCTACCTTCTCACTGCAACGTCCGATTCTCATTGACCAAAGCTTAAATCGCGCGTTTTGACGTGAAAAGACGAACGGAACACAGCCCTAACACGCAGGAGCAACCGCGGGGTCAGGAATCGCAATACAATCGGAGTTTATCGCCTTATTGGGCCACAAACGCTATATTCTCACTGAAACGTCCGATTCTCATTCACCAAAGCTTAAATCGCGTGTTTGGACGTGAAAGGACGAACGGAACACAGTCCTAACACGCAGGAGCAACCGCAGGCTCAGGAATCGCAATACAATCGGAGTTTATCGCTTTATTGGGCTACAAATTCTATATTCTCACTGAAACGTCGGATTCTCATTCACCAAAGCTTAAATCGCGCGTTTTGATGTAAAGAGACGAACGAAACACAGTCCTAACACGCAGGAGCAACCGCGGGCTCAGGAATCGCAATACAATCGGAGTTTATCGCTTTATTGGGCTACAAATGCAATCTTCTCACTGAAACGTCTGATTCTCATTCACCAAAGCTTAAATCGCGCGTTTTGACGTGAAAAGTCGAACCGAACACAGTCCTAACACGCAGGAGCAACCGCAGGCTCAGGAATCGCAATACATTCGGAGTTTATCGCTTTATTGGGCTACAAACGCTATATTCTCACTGAAACGTCCGATTCTCATTCACCAAAGCTTAAATTGCGCGTTTTGACGTGAAAAGGCGAACGGAACACAGTCCTAACACGCAGGAGCAACCGCGGGCTGAGGAATCGCATTAGAATCGGAGTTTATCGCTTTATTGGGCCACAAACGCCATCTTCTCACTGCAACGTCCGATTCTCATTCACCAAAGCTTAAATCGTGCGGTTTGACGTGAGAAGACGAACGGAACAAAGTCCTAACACGCAGGAGCAACCGCGGGCTCAGGAATCGCAATACAATCGGAGTTTATCGCTTTATTCTCCCACAAACGCTATCTTCTCACTGCAACGTCCGATTCTCATTCACCAAAGCTTAAATCGCGCGTTTTGACGTGAAAAGACGAACGGAACACAGCCCTAACACGCAGGAGCAACCGCGGGCTCAGGAATCGCAATACAATCGGAGTTTATCGCCGTATTGGGCCACAAACGCTATCTTCTCACTGCAACGTCCGATTCTCATTCACCAAAGCTTAAATCGCGCATTTTGACGTGAAAAGGCGACCGGAACACAACCCTAACACGCAGGAGCAACCGCGGGCTCAGGAATCGCATTAGAATCGGAGTTTATCGCTTTACTGGGTCACAAACGCTATCGCCTCACTGAAACGTCCGATTTTCATTCACCGAAGCTTAAATCGCGTGTTTGGACGTGAAAGGACGAACGGAACACAGTCCTAACACGCAGGAGCAACCGCGGGCTCAGGAATCGCATTAGAATCGGAGTTTATCGCTATACTGGGCCACAAACGCCATCTTCTCACTGCAACGTCCGATTCTCATTCACCAAAGCTTAAATCGCGTGCTTTGACGTAAAGATATGAACGGAACACAGTCCTAACACGCAGGAGCAACCGCAGGCTCAGGAATCGCAATACAATCGGAGTTTATCGCTTTATTGGGCTACAAATTCTATATTCTCACTGAAACGTCGGATTCTCATTCACCAAAGCTTAAATCGCGCGTTTTGATGTAAAGAGACGAACGAAACACAGTCCTAACACGCAGGAGCAACCGCGGGCTCAGGAATCGCAATACAATCGGAGTTTATCGCTTTATTGGGCTACAAACGCAATCTTCTCACTGAAACGTCTGATTCTCATTCACCAAAGCTTAAATCGCGCGTTTTGACGTGAAAAGTCGAACGGAACACAGTCCTAACACGCAGGAGCAACCGCAGGCTCAGGAATCGCAATACATTCGGAGCTTATCGCTTTATTGGGCTACAAACGCTATATTCTCACTGAAACGTCCGATTCTCATTCACCAAAGCTTAAATTGCGCGTTTTGACGTGAAAAGGCGAACGGAACACAGTCCTAACACGCAGGAGCAACCGCGGGCTCAGGAATCGCAATACAATCGGAGTTTATCGCTTTATTCGGCCACAAACGCTACCTTCTCACTGCAACGTCCGATTCTCATTGACCAAAGCTTAAATCGCGCGTTTTGACGTGAAAAGACGAACGGAACACAGCCCTAACACGCAGGAGCAACCGCGGGCTCAGGAATCGCAATACAATCGGAGTTTATCGCCTTATTGGGCCACAAACGCTATCTTCTCACTGCAACGTCCGATTCTCATTCACCAAAGCTTAAATCGCGCGTTTTGACGTGAAAAGTCGACCGGAACACAGTCCTAACACGCAGGAGCAACCGCGGGCTCAGGAATCGCAATAGAATCGGAGTTTATCGCTGTATTGGGCCACAAACGCTATCTTCTCACTGCAACGTCCGATTCTCATTCACCGAAGCTTAAATCGCGTGTTTGGACGTGAAAAGTCGGACGGAACACAGTATTAACACGCAGGAGCAACCGCTGGCTCAGGAATCGCAATACAATCGGAGTTTATCGCTTTATTGGGCTACAAACGCTATCTTCTCACTGAAACGTCTGATTCTCATTCACCAAAGCTTAAATCGCGCGTTTTGACGTGAAAAGTCGAACGGAACACAGTCCTAACACGCAGGAGCAACCGCAGGCTCAGGAATCGCAATACAATCGGAGTTTATCGCTTTATTGGGCTACAAACGCTATATTCTCACTGAAACGTCCGATTCTCATTCACCAAAGCTTAAATTGCGCGTTTTGACGTGAAAAGGCGAACGGAACACAGTCCTAACACGCAGGAGCAACCGCGGGCTCAGGAATCGCAATACAATCGGAGTTTATCGCTTTATTCGGCCACAAACGCAACCTTCTCACTGCAACGTCCGATTCTCATTGACCAAAGCTTAAATCGCGCGTTTTGACGTGAAAAGACGAACGGAACACAGCCCTAACACGCAGGAGCAACCGCGGGGTCAGGAATCGCAATACAATCGGAGTTTATCGCCTTATTGGGCCACAAACGCTATCTTCTCACTGCAACGTCCGATTCTCATTCACCAAAGCTTAAATCGCGCGTTTTGACGTGAAAAGTCGACCGGAACACAGTCCTAACACGCAGGAGCAACCGCGGGCTCAGGAATCGCAATAGAATCGGAGTTTATCGCTATATTGGGCCACAAACGCTATCTTCTCACTGCAACGTCCGATTCTCATTCACCGAAGCTTAAATCGCGTGTTTGAACGTGAGAAGTCGAACGGAACACAGTCCTAACACGCAGGAGCAACCGCAGGCTCAGGAATCGCAATACAATCGGAGTTTATCGCTTTATTGGGCTACAAACACTATATTCTCACTGAAACGTCCGATTCTCATTCACCAAAGCTCAAATTGCGCGTTTTGACGTGAAAAGACGAACGGAACACAGTCCTAACACGCAGGAGCAACCGCGGGCTCAGGAATCGCATTAGAATCGGAGTTTATCGCTTTACTGGGCCACAAACGCTATCGCCTCACTGAAACGTCCGATTTTCATTCACCGAAGCTTAAATCGCGTGTTTGGACGTGAAAGGACGAACGGAACACAGTCCTAACACGCAGGAGCAACCGCGGGCTGAGGAATCGCATTAGAATCGGAGTTTATCGCTTTATTGGGCCACAAACGCCATCTTCTCACTGCGACGTCCGATTCTCATTCACCAAAGCTTAAATCGTGCGATTTGACGTGAGAAGACGAACGGAACAAAGTCCTAACACGCAGGAGCAACCGCGGGCTCAGGAATCGCAATACAATCGGAGTTTATCGCTTTATTCTCCCACAAACGCTATCTTCTCACTGCAACGTCCGATTCTCATTCACCAAAGCTTAAATCGCGCGTTTTGACGTGAAAATACGAACGGAACACAGCCCTAACACGCAGGAGCAACCGCGGGCTCAGGAATCGCAATACAATCGGAGTTTATCGCCGTATTGGGCCACAAACGCTATCTTCTCACTGCAACGTCCGATTCTCATTCACCAAAGCTTAAATCGCGCATTTTGACGTGAAAAGGCGACCGGAACACAGCCCTAACACGCAGGAGCAACCGCGGGCTCAGGAATCGCATTAGAATCGGAGTTTATCGCTTTACTGGGTCACAAACGCTATCGCCTCACTGAAACGTCCGATTTTCATTCACCGAAGCTTAAATCGCGTGTTTGGACGTGAAAGGACGAACGGAACACAGTCCTAACACGCAGGAGCAACCGCGGGCTCAGGAATCGCATTAGAATCGGAGTTTATCGCTATACTGGGCCACAAACGCCATCTTCTCACTGCAACGTCCGATTCTCATTCACCAAAGCTTAAATCGCGTGCTTTGACGTAAAGATATGAACGGAACACAGTCCTAACACGCAGGAGCAACCGCAGGCTCAGGAATCGCAATACAATCGGAGTTTATCGCTTTATTGGGCTACAAATTCGATATTCTCACTGAAACGTCGGATTCTCATTCACCAAAGCTTAAATCGCGCGTTTTGATGTAAAGAGACGAACGAAACACAGTCCTAACACGCAGGAGCAACCGCGGGCTCAGGAATCGCATTAGAATCGGAGTTTATCGCTTTACTGGGCCACAAACGCTATCGCCTCACTGAAACGTCCGATTTTCATTCACCGAAGCTTAAATCGCGTGTTTGGACGTGAAAGGACGAACGGAACACAGTCCTAACACGCAGGAGCAACCGCGGGCTGAGGAATCGCATTAGAATCGGAGTTTATCGCTTTATTGGGCCACAAACGCCATCTTCTCACTGCGACGTCCGATTCTCATTCACCAAAGCTTAAATCGTGCGATTTGACGTGAGAAGACGAACGGAACAAAGTCCTAACACGCAGGAGCAACCGCGGGCTCAGGAATCGCAATACAATCGGAGTTTATCGCTTTATTCTCCCACAAACGCTATCTTCTCACTGCAACGTCCGATTCTCATTCACCAAAGCTTAAATCGCGCGTTTTGACGTGAAAATACGAACGGAACACAGCCCTAACACGCAGGAGCAACCGCGGGGTCAGGAATCGCAATACAATCGGAGTTTATCGCCGTATTGGGCCACAAACGCTATCTTCTCACTGCAACGTCCGATTCTCATTCACCAAAGCTTAAATCGCGCGTTTTGACGTGAAAAGTCGACCGGAACACAGTCCTAACACGCAGGAGCAACCGCGGGCTCAGGAATCGCAATAGAATCGGAGTTTATCGCTATATTGGGCCACAAACGCTATCTTCTCACTGCAACGTCCGATTCTCATTCACCGAAGCTTAAATCGCGTGTTTGGACGTGAAAAGTCGGACGGAACACAGTATTAACACGCAGGAGCAACCGCGGGCTCAGGAATCGCAATAGAATCGGAGTTTATCGCTATATTGGGCCACAAACGCTATATTCTCACTGAAACGTCCGATTTTCATTCACCGAAGCTTAAATCGCGTGTTTGGACGTGAAAAGTCGGACGGAACACAGCCCTAACACGCAGGAGCAACCGCGGGCTCAGGAATCGCATTAGAATCGGAGTTTATCGCTTTACTGGGTCACAAACGCTATCGCCTCACTGAAACGTCCGATTTTCATTCACCGAAGCTTAAATCGCGTGTTTGGACGTGAAAGGACGAACGGAACACAGTCCTAACACGCAGGAGCAACCGCGGGCTCAGGAATCGCATTAGAATCGGAGTTTATCGCTATACTGGGCCACAAACGCCATCTTCTCACTGCAACGTCCGATTCTCATTCACGAAAGCTTAAATCGCGTGCTTTGACGTAAAGATATGAACGGAACACAGTCCTAACACGCAGGAGCAACCGCAGGCTCAGGAATCGCAATACAATCGGAGTTTACCGCTTTATTGGGCTACAAATTCGATATTCTCACTGAAACGTCGGATTCTCATTCACCAAAGCTTAAATCGCGCGTTTTGATGTAAAGAGACGAACGAAACACAGTCCTAACACGCAGGAGCAACCGCGGGCTCAGGAATCGCAATACAATCGGAGTTTATCGCTTTATTGGGCTACAAACGCAATCTTCTCACTGAAACGTCTGATTCTCATTCACCAAAGCTTAAATCGCGCGTTTTGACGTGAAAAGTCGAACGGAACACAGTCCTAACACGCAGGAGCAACCGCAGGCTCAGGAATCGCAATACATTCGGAGCTTATCGCTTTATTGGGCTACAAACGCTATATTCTCACTGAAACGTCCGATTCTCATTCACCAAAGCTTAAATCGCGCGTTTTGACGTAAAGAGACGAACGAAACACAGTCCTAACACGCAGGAGCAACCGCGGGCTCAGGAATCGCAATACAATCGGAGTTCATCGCTATATTGGGCCACAAACGCCATCTTCTCACTGCAACGTCCGATTCTCATTCACCAAAGCTTAAATCGCGTGCCTTGACGTAAAGAGACGAACGGAACATAGTCCTAACACGCAGGTGCAACCGCGGGCTCAGGAATCGCAATACAATCGGAGTTTATCGCTTTATTGGGCTACAAACGCTATATTCTCACTGAAACGTCCGATTCTCATTCACCAAAGCTTAAATCGCGCGTTTTGACGTAAAGAGACGAACGAAACACAGTCCTAACACGCAGGAGCAACCGCGGGCTCAGGAATCGCAATACAATCGGAGTTTATCGCTTTACTGGGCCACAAACGCTATCGCCTCACTGAAACGTCCGATTTTCATTCACCGAAGCTTAAATCGCGTGTTTGGACGTGAAAAGACGAACGGAACACAGTCCTAACACGCAGGAGCAACCGCGGGCTCAGGAATCGCAATACAATCAGAGTTTATCGCTTTATTGCGCTACAAACGCTATATTCTCACTGAAACGTCCGATTCTCATTCACCAAAGCTTAAATCGCGTGTTTGGACGTGAAAAGTCGAACGGAACACAGTCCTAACACGCAGGAGCAACCGCGGGCTCAGGAATTGCAATACAATCGGAGTTTATCGCTTTATTGGGCTACAAACGCTATATTCTCACTGAAACGTCCGATTCTCATTCACCAAAGCTCAAATCGCGCGTTTTGACGTGAAAAGACGAACGGAACACAGTCCTAACACGCAGGAGCAACCGCGGGCTCAGGAATCGCATTAGAATCGGAGTTTATCGCTTTACTGGGCCACAAACGCTATCGCCTCACTGAAACGTCCGATTTTCATTCACCGAAGCTTAAATCGCGTGTTTGGACGTGAAAGGACGAACGGAACACAGTCCTAACACGCAGGAGCAACCGCGGGCTCAGGAATCGCATTAGAATCGGAGTTTATCGCTATATTGGGCCACAAACGCCATCTTCTCACTGCAACGTCCGATTCTCATTCACCAAAGCTTAAATCGCGTGCTTTGACGTAAAGAGACGAACGGAACACAGTCCTAACACGCAGGAGCAACCGCAGGCTCAGGAATCGCAATACAATCGGAGTTTATCGCTTTATTGGGCTACAAATTCTATATTCTCACTGAAACGTCGGATTCTCATTCACCAAAGCTTAAATCGCGCGTTTTGATGTAAAGAGACGAACGAAACACAGTCCTAACACGCAGGAGCAACCGCGGGCTCAGGAATCGCAATACAATCGGAGTTTATCGCTTTATTGGGCTACAAACGCAATCTTCTCACTGAAACGTCTGATTCTCATTCACCAAAGCTTAAATCGCGCGTTTTGACGTGAAAAGTCGAACGGAACACAGTCCTAACACGCAGGAGCAACCGCAGGCTCAGGAATCGCAATACATTCGGAGTTTATCGCTTTATTGGGCTACAAACGCTATATTCTCACTGAAACGTCCGATTCTCATTCACCAAAGCTTAAATTGCGCGTTTTGACGTGAAAAGGCGAACGGAACACAGTCCTAACACGCAGGAGCAACCGCGGGCTGAGGAATCGCATTAGAATCGGAGTTTATCGCTTTATTGGGCCACAAACGCCATCGTCTCACTGCAACGTCCGATTCTCATTCACCAAAGCTTAAATCGTGCGGTTTGACGTGAGAAGACGAACGGAACACAGTCCTAACACGCAGGAGCAACCGCGGGCTCAGGAATCGCAATACAATCGGAGTTTATCGCTTTATTCGGCCACAAACGCTATCTTCTCACTGCAACGTCCGATTCTCATTCACCAAAGCTTAAATCGCGCGTTTTGACGTCACGAGACGAACGAAACACAGTCCTAACACGCAGGAGCAACCGCGGGCTCAGGAATCGCAATACAATCAGAGTTTATCGCTATATTGGGCCACAAACGCCATCTTCTCACTGCAACGTCCGATTCTCATTCACCAAAGCTTAAATCGCGTGTTTGGACGTGAAAAGTCGAACGGAACACAGTCCTAACACGCAGGAGCAACCGCGTGCTCAGGAATCGCAATACAATCGGAGTTTATCGCTTTATTGGGCTACAAACGCTATCTTCTCACTGCAACGTCCGATTCTCCTTCACCAAAGCTTAAATCGCCCGTTTTGACGTGAAAAGACGAACGGAACACAGTGCTAACACGCAGGAGCAACCGCGGGCTCAGGAATCGCAATACAATCGGAGTTTATCGCTTTATTGGGCTACAAACGCTATATTCTCACTGAAACGTCCGATTCTCATTCACCAAAGCTTAAATCGCGCGTTTTGACGTGAAAAGACGAACGGAACACAGTCTTAACACGCAGGAGCAACCGCGGGCTCAGGAATCGCAATACAATCGGAGTTTATCGCTTTACTGGGCCACAAACGCTATCGCCTCACTGAAACGTCCGATTTTCATTCACCGAAGCTTAAATCGCGTGTTTGGACGTGAAAGGACGAACGGAACACAGTCCTAACACGCAGGAGCAACCGCGGGCTCAGGAATCGCATTAGAATCGGAGTTTATCGCTATACTGGGCCACAAACGCCATCTTCTCACTGCAACGTCCGATTCTCATTCACCAAAGCTTAAATCGCGTGCTTTGACGTAAAGATATGAACGGAACACAGTCCTAACACGCAGGAGCAACCGCAGGCTCAGGAATCGCAATACAATCGGAGTTTATCGCTTTATTGGTCTACAAATTCTATATTCTCACTGAAACGTCGGATTCTCATTCACCAAAGCTTAAATCGCGCGTTTTGATGTAAAGAGACGAACGAAACACAGTCCTAACACGCAGGAGCAACCGCGGGCTCAGGAATCGCAATACAATCGGAGTTTATCGCTTTATTGGGCTACAAACGCAATCTTCTCACTGAAACGTCTGATTCTCATTCACCAAAGCTTAAATCGCGCGTTTTGACGTGAAAAGTCGAACGGAACACAGTCCTAACACGCAGGAGCAACCGCAGGCTCAGGAATCGCAATACATTCGGAGCTTATCGCTTTATTGGGCTACAAACGCTATATTCTCACTGAAACGTCCGATTCTCATTCACCAAAGCTTAAATTGCGCGTTTTGACGTGAAAAGGCGAACGGAACACAGTCCTAACACGCAGGAGCAACCGCGGGCTCAGGAATCGCAATACAATCGGAGTTTATCGCTTTATTCGGCCACAAACGCTACCATCTCACTGCAACGTCCGATTCTCATTGACCAAAGCTTAAATCGCGCGTTTTGACGTGAAAAGACGAACGGAACACAGCCCTAACACGCAGGAGCAACCGCGGGGTCAGGAATCGCAATACAATCGGAGTTTATCGCCTTATTGGGCCACAAACGCTATCTTCTCACTGCAACGTCCGATTATCATTCACCAAAGCTTAAATCGCGCGTTTTGACGTGAAAAGTCGACCGGAACACAGTCCTAACACGCAGGAACAACCGCGGGCTCAGGAATCGCAATAGAATCGGAGTTTATCGCTATATTGGGCCACAAACGCTATATTCTCACTGAAACGTCCGATTCTCATTCACCAAAGCTTAAATCGCGTGCTTTGACGTAAAGAGACGAACGGAACACAGTCCTAACACGCAGGAACAACCGCGGGCTCAGGAATCGCATTAGAATCGGAGTTTATCGCTTTATTGGGCCACAAACGCTATCTTCTCACTGCAACGTCCGATTCTCATTCACCGAAGCTTAAATCGCGTGTTTGAACGTGAGAAGTCGAACGGAACACAGTCCTAACACGCAGGAGCAACCGCAGGCTCAGGAATCGCAATACAATCGGAGTTTATCGCTTTATTGGGCTACAAACACTATATTCTCACTGAAACGTCCGATTCTCATTCACCAAAGCTCAAATTGCGCGTTTTGACGTGAAAAGACGAACGGAACACAGTCCTAACACGCAGGAGCAACCGCGGGCTCAGGAATCGCATTAGAATCGGAGTTTATCGCTTTACTGGGCCACAAACGCTATCGCCTCACTGAAACGTCCGATTCTCATTCACCAAAGCTTAAATCGCGTGCTTTGACGTAAAGAGACGAACGGAACACAGTCCTAACACGCAGGAACAACCGCGGGCTCAGGAATCGCATTAGAATCGGAGTTTATCGCTTTATTGGGCCACAAACGCTATCTTCTCACTGCAACGTCCGATTCTCATTCACCGAAGCTTAAATCGCGTGTTTGAACGTGAGAAGTCGAACGGAACACAGTCCTAACACGCAGGAGCAACCGCAGGCTCAGGAATCGCAATACAATCGGAGTTTATCGCTTTATTGGGCTACAAACACTATATTCTCACTGAAACGTCCGATTCTCATTCACCAAAGCTCAAATTGCGCGTTTTGACGTGAAAAGACGAACGGAACACAGTCCTAACACGCAGGAGCAACCGCGGGCTCAGGAATCGCATTAGAATCGGAGTTTATCGCTTTACTGGGCCACAAACGCTATCGCCTCACTGAAACGTCCGATTTTCATTCACCGAAGCTTAAATCGCGTGTTTGGACGTGAAAGGACGAACGGAACACAGTCCTAACACGCAGGAGCAACCGCGGGCTCAGGAATCCCATTAGAATCGGAGTTTATCGCTATATTGGGCCACAAACGCCATCTTCTCACTGCAACGTCCGATTCTCATTCACCAAAGCTTAAATCGCGTGCTTTGACGTAAAGAGACGAACGGAACACAGTCCTAACACGCAGGAGCAACCGCAGGCTCAGGAATCGCAATACAATCGGAGTTTATCGCTTTATTGGGCTACAAATTCTATATTCTCACTGAAACGTCGGATTCTCATTCACCAAAGCTTAAATTGCGCGTTTTGACGTGAAAAGGCGAAAGGAACACAGTCCTAACACGCAGGAGCAACCGCGGGCTGAGGAATCGCATTAGAATCGGAGTTTATCGCTTTATTGGGCCACAAACGCCATCTTCTCACTGCAACGTCCGATTCTCATTCACCAAAGCTTAAATCGTGCGGTTTGACGTGAGAAGACGAACGGAACAAAGTCCTAACACGCAGGAGCAACCGCGGGCTCAGGAATCGCAATACAATCGGAGTTTATCGCTTTATTCTCCCACAAACGCTATCTTCCCACTGCAACGTCCGATTCTCATTCACCAAAGCTTAAATCGCGCGTTTTGACGTGAAAAGACGAACGGAACACAGCCCTAACACGCAGGAGCAACCGCGGGCTCAGGAATCGCATTAGAATCGGAGTTTATCGCTTTACTGGGTCACAAACGCTATCGCCTCACTGAAACGTCCGATTTTCATTCACCGAAGCTTAAATCGCGTGTTTGGACGTGAAAGGACGAACGGAACACAGTCCTAACACGCAGGAGCAACCGCGGGCTCAGGAATCGCATTAGAATCGGAGTTTATCGCTATACTGGGCCACAAACGCCATCTTCTCACTGCAACGTCCGATTCTCATTCACCAAAGCTTAAATCGCGTGCTTTGACGTAAAGATATGAACGGAACACAGTCCTATCACGCAGGAGCAACCGCAGGCTCAGGAATCGCAATACAATCGGAGTTTATCGCTTTATTGGGCTACAAATTCTATATTCTCACTGAAACGTCGGATTCTCATTCACCAAAGCTTAAATCGCGCGATTTGATGTAAAGAGACGAACGAAACACAGTCCTAACACGCAGGAGCAACCGCAGGCTCAGGAATCGCAATACATTCGGAGCTTATCGCTTTATTGGGCTACAAACGCTATATTCTCACTGAAACGTCCGATTCTCATTCACCAAAGCTTAAATTGCGCGTTTTGACGTGAAAAGGCGAACGGAACACAGTCCTAACACGCAGGAGCAACCGCGGGCTCAGGAATCGCAATACAATCGGAGTTTATCGCTTTATTCGGCCACAAACGCTACCTTCTCACTGCAACGTCCGATTCTCATTGACCAAAGCTTAAATCGCGCGTTTTGACGTGAAAAGACGAACGGAACACAGCCCTAACACGCAGGAGCAACCGCGGGCTCAGGAATCGCAATACAATCGGAGTTTATCGCCTTATTGGGCCACAAACGCTATCTTCTCACTGCAACGTCCGATTCTCATTCACCAAAGCTTAAATCGCGCGTTTTGACGTGAAAAGTCGACCGGAACACAGTCCTAACACGCAGGAGCAACCGCGGGCTCAGGAATCGCAATAGAATCGGAGTTTATCGCTATATTGGGCCACAAACGCTATCTTCTCACTGCAACGTCCGATTCTCATTCACCGAAGCTTAAATCGCGTGTTTGGACGTGAAAAGTCGGACGGAACACAGTATTAACACGCAGGAGCAACCGCTGGCTCAGGAATCGCAATACAATCGGAGTTTATCGCTTTATTGGGCTACAAACGCTATCTTCTCACTGAAACGTCTGATTCTCATTCACCAAAGCTTAAATCGCGCGTTTTGACGTGAAAAGTCGAACGGAACACAGTCCTAACACGCAGGAGCAACCGCAGGCTCAGGAATCGCAATACAATCGGAGTTTATCGCTTTATTGGGCTACAAACGCTATATTCTCACTGAAACGTCCGATTCTCATTCACCAAAGCTTAAATTGCGCGTTTTGACGTGAAAAGGCGAACGGAACACAGTCCTAACACGCAGGAGCAACCGCGGGCTCAGGAATCGCATTAGAATCGGAGTTCATCGCTATATTGGGCCACAAACGCCATCTTCTCACTTCAACGTCCGATTCTCATTCACCAAAGCTTAAATCGCGTGCCTTGACGTAAAGAGACGAACGGAACATAGTCCTAACACGCAGGTGCAACCGCGGGCTCAGGAATCGCAATACAATCGGAGTTTATCGCTTTATTGGGCTACAAACGCTATATTCTCACTGAAACGTCCGATTCTCATTCACCAAAGCTTAAATCGCGCGTTTTGACGTAAAGAGACGAACGAAACACAGTCCTAACACGCAGGAGCAACCGCGGGCTCAGGAATCGCAATACAATCGGAGTTTATCGCTTTACTGGGCCACAAACGCTATCGCCTCACTGAAACGTCCGATTTTCATTCACCGAAGCTTAAATCGCGTGTTTGGACGTGAAAAGACGAACGGAACACAGTCCTAACACGCAGGAGCAACCGCGGGCTCAGGAATCGCAATACAATCAGAGTTTATCGCTTTATTGCGCTACAAACGCTATATTCTCACTGAAACGTCCGATTCTCATTCACCAAAGCTTAAATCGCGTGTTTGGACGTGAAAAGTCGAACGGAACACAGTCCTAACACGCAGGAGCAACCGCGGGCTCAGGAATTGCAATACAATCGGAGTTTATCGCTTTATTGGGCTACAAACGCTATATTCTCACTGAAACGTCCGATTCTCATTCACCAAAGTTCAAATCGCGCGTTTTGACGTGAAAAGACGAACGGAACACAGTCCTAACACGCAGGAGCAACCGCGGGCTCAGGAATCGCATTAGAATCGGAGTTTATCGCTTTACTGGGCCACAAACGCTATCGCCTCACTGAAACGTCCGATTTTCATTCACCGAAGCTTAAATCGCGTGTTTGGACGTGAAAGGACGAACGGAACACAGTCCTAACACGCAGGAGCAACCGCGGGCTCAGGAATCGCATTAGAATCGGAGTTTATCGCTATATTGGGCCACAAACGCCATCTTCTCACTGCAACGTCCGATTCTCATTCACCAAAGCTTAAATCGCGTGCTTTGACGTAAAGAGACGAACGGAACACAGTCCCAACACGCAGGAGCAACCGC
This sequence comes from Trypoxylon attenuatum, assembly GCA_963989405.1. NCBI lineage: Eukaryota > Metazoa > Arthropoda > Insecta > Hymenoptera > Crabronidae > Trypoxylon > Trypoxylon attenuatum. Next base: position 93,095 of record CAXDIT010000011.1, on the reverse strand, counting down.
AGGCTCAGGAATCGCAATACAATCGGAGTTTATCGCTTTATTGGGCTACAAATTCTATATTCTCACTGAAACGTCGGATTCTCATTCACCAAAGCTTAAATCGCGCGTTTTGATGTAAAGAGGCGAACGAAACACAGTCCTAACACGCAGGAGCAACCGCGGGCTCAGGAATCGCAATACAATCGGAGTTTATCGCTTTATTGGGCTACAAACGCAATCTTCTCACTGAAACGTCTGATTCTCATTCACCAAAGCTTAAATCGCGCGTTTTGACGTGAAAAGTCGAACGGAACACAGTCCTAACACGCAGGAGCAACCGCAGGCTCAGGAATCGCAATACATTCGGAGTTTATCGCTTTATTGGGCTACAAACGCTATATTCTCACTGAAACGTCCGATTCTCATTCACCAAAGCTTAAATTGCGCGTTTTGACGTGAAAAGGCGAACGGAACACAGTCCTAACACGCAGGAGCAACCGCGGGCTGAGGAATCGCATTAGAATCGGAGTTTATCGCTTTATTGGGCCACAAACGCCATCGTCTCACTGCAACGTCCGATTCTCATTCACCAAAGCTTAAATCGTGCGGTTTGACGTGAGAAGACGAACGGAACACAGTCCTAACACGCAGGAGCAACCGCGGGCTCAGGAATCGCAATACAATCGGAGTTTATCGCTTTATTCGGCCACAAACGCTATCTTCTCACTGCAACGTCCGATTCTCATTCACCAAAGTTTAAATCGCGCGTTTTGACGTGACGAGACGAACGAAACACAGTCCTAACACGCAGGAGCAACCGCGGGCTCAGGTATCGCAATACAATCAGAGTTTATCGCTATATTGGGCCACAAACGCCATCTTCTCACTGCAACGTCCGATTCTCATTCCCCAAAGCTTAAATCGCGTGTTTGGACGTGAAAAGTCGAACGGAACACAGTCCTAACACGCAGGAGCAACCGCGGGCTCAGGAATCGCAATACAATCGGAGTTTATCGCTTTATTGGGCTACAAACGCTATATTCTCACTGAAACGTCCGATTCTCATTCACCAAAGCTTAAATCGCGCGTTTTGACGTGAAAAGACGAACGGAACACAGTCCTAACACGCAGGAGCAACCGCGGGCTCAGGAATCGCAATACAATCGGAGTTTATCGTTTTATTGGGCCACAAACGCTATCTTCTCACTGCAACGTCCGATTCTCATTCACCGAAGCTTAAATCGCGTGTTTGGACGTGAAAAGACGAACGGAACACAGTCCTAACACGCAGGAGCAACCGCGGGCTCAGGAATCGCAATACAATCGGAGTTTATCGCTTTATTCGGCCACAAACGCTATCTTCTCACTGCAACGTCCGATTCTCATTCACCAAAGCTTAAATCGCTCGTTTTGACGTGAAAAGACGAACGGAACACAGCCCTAACACGCAGGAGCAACCGCGGGCTCAGGAATCGCAATACAATCGGAGTTTATCGGTTTATTGGGCTACAAACGCTATATTCTCACTGAAACGTCCGATTCTCATTCACCAAAGCTTAAATCGCGCGTTTTGACGTGAAAAGACGAACGGAACACAGTCCTAACACGCAGGAGCAACCGCGGGCTCAGGAATCGCAATACAATCGGAGTTTATCGTTTTATTGGGCCACAAACGCTATCTTCTCACTGCAACGTCCGATTCTCATTCACCGAAGCTTAAATCGCGTGTTTGGACGTGAAAAGACGAACGGAACACAGTCCTAACACGCAGGAGCAACCGCGGGCTCAGGAATCGCAATACAATCGGAGTTTATCGCTTTATTCGGCCACAAACGCTATCTTCTCACTGCACCGTCCGATTCTCATTCACCAAAGCTTAAATCGCGTGCTTTGACGTAAAGAGACGAACGAAACACAGTCCTAACACGCAGGAGCAACCGCGGGCTCAGGAATCGCAATACAATCGGAGTTTATCGCTTTATTGGGCTACAAACGCTATCTTCTCACTGCAACGTCCGATTCTCCTTCACCAAAGCTTAAATCGCGCGTTTTGACGTGAAAAGACGAACGGAACACAGTGCTAACACGCAGGAGCAACCGCGGGCTCAGGAATCGCAATACAATCGGAGTTTATCGCTTTATTGGGCTACAAACGCTATATTCTCACTGAAACGTCCGATTCTCATTCACCAAAGCTTAAATCGCGCGTTTTGACGTGAAAAGACGAACGGAACACAGTCCTAACACGCAGGAGCAACCGCGGGCTCAGGAATCGCATTAGAATCGGAGTTTATCGCTTTATTGGGCCACAAACGCCATCTTCTCACTGCAACGTCCGATTCTCATTCACCAAAGCTTAAATCGCGCGGTTTCACGTGAGAAGACGAACGGAACACAGTCCTAACACGCAGGAGCAACCGCGGGCTCACTAATCGCAATACAATCGGAGTTTATCGCTTTATTCGGCCACAAACGCTATCTTCTCACTGCAACGTCCGATTCTCATTCACCAAAGCTTAAATCGCGCGTTTTGACGTGAAAAGACGAACGGAACACAGCCCTAACACGCAGGAGCAACCGCGGGCTCAGGAATCGCAATACAATCGGAGTTTATCGCCTTATTGGGCCACAAACGCTATCTTCTCACTGCAACGTCCGATTCTCATTCACCAAAGCTTAAATCGCGCGGTTTGACGTGAGAAGACGAACGGAACACAGTCCTAACACGCAGGAGCAACCGCGGGCTCAGGAATCGCATTAGAATCGGAGTTTATCGCTTTATTGGGCCACAAACGCCATCTTCTCACTGCAACGTCCGATTCTCATTCACCAAAGCTTAAATCGCGCGGTTTGACGTGAGAAGACGAACGGAACACAGTCCTAACACGCAGGAGCAACCGCGGGCTCACTAATCGCAATACAATCGGAGTTTATCGCTTTATTCGGCCACAAACGCTATCTTCTCACTGCAACGTCCGATTCTCATTCACCAAAGCTTAAATCGCGCGTTTTGACGTGAAAAGACGAACGGAACACAGCCCTAACACGCAGGAGCAACCGCGGGCTCAGGAATCGCAATACAATCGGAGTTTATCGCCTTATTGGGCCACAAACGCTATCTGCTCACTGCAACGTCCGATTCTCATTCACCAAAGCTTAAATCGCGCGGTTTGACGTGAGAAGACGAACGGAACACAGTCCTAACACGCAGGAGCAACCGCGGGCTCAGGAATCGCAATACAATCGGAGTTTATTACTTTATTCGGCCACAAACGCTATCTTCTCACTGCAACGTCCGATTCTCATTCACCAAAGCTTAAATCGCGCGTTTTGACGTGAAAATACGAACGGAACACAGCCCTAACACGCAGGAGCAACCGCGGGCTCAGGAATCGCAATACAATCGGAGTTTATCGCCTTATTGGGCCACAAACGCTATCTTCTCACTGCAACGTCCGATTCTCATTCACCAAAGCTTAAATCGCGTGCTTTGACGTAAAGAGACGAACGAAACACAGTCCTAACACGCAGGAGCGACCGCCGGCTCAGCAATCGCAATACAATCAGAGTTTAACGCTTTATAGGGCTACAAACGCCATCTTCTCACTGCAACGTCCGATTCTCATTCACGAAAGCTTAAATCGCGCGGTTTGACGTGAGAAGACGAACGGAACACAGTCCTAACACGCAGGAGCAACCGCGGGCTCAGGAATCGCAATACAATCGGAGTCTATCGCTTTATTCGGCCACAAACGCTTTCTTCTCACTGCAACGTCCGATTCTCATTCACCAAAGCTTAAATCGCGCGTTTTGACGTGAAAAGGCGAACGGAACACAGCCCCAACACGCAGGAGCTACCGCGGGCTCAGGAATCGCAATACAATCGGAGTTTATCGCCTTATTGGGCCACAAACGCTATCTTCTCACTGCAACGTCCGATTCTCATTCACCAAAGCTTAAATCGCGCGTTTTGACGTGAAAAGACGAACGGAACACAGTCCTAACACGCAGGAGCAACCGCGGGCTCAGGAATCGCAATACAATCGGAGTTTATCGCTTTATTGGGCTACAAACGCTATATTCTCACTGAAACGTCCGATTCTCATTCACCAAAGCTTAAATCGCGCGTTTTGACGTGAAAAGACGAACGGAACACAGTCCTAACACGCAGGAGCAACCGCGGGCTCAGGAATCGCATTAGAATCGGAGTTTATCGCTTTACTGGGCCACAAACGCTATCGCCTCACTGAAACATCCGATTTTCATTCACCGAAGCTTAAATCGCGTGTTTGGACGTGAAAGGACGAACGGAACACAGTCCTAACACGCAGGAGCAACCGCGGGCTCAGGAATCGCATTAGAATCGGAGTTTATCGCTTTATTGGGCCACAAACGCTATCTTCTCACTGAAACGTCCGAATCTCATTCACCAAAGCTTAAATCGCGTGCTTTGACGTAAAGAGACGAACGAAACACAGTCCTAACACGCAGGAGCAACCGCGGGCTCAGGAATCGCAATACAATCAGAGATTATCGATTTATTGGGCCACAAACGCCATCTTCTCACTGCAACGTCCGATTCTCATTCACCAAAGCTTAAATCGCGCGGTTTGACGTGAGAAGTCGACCGGAACACAGTCCTAACACGCAGGAGCAACCGCAGGCTCAGAAATCGCAATACATTCGGAGTTTATCGCTTTATTGGGCTACAAACGCTATATTCTCACTGAAACGTCCGATTCTCATTCACCAAAGCTTAAATTGCGCGTTTTGACGTGAAAAGGCGAACGGAACACAGTCCTAACACGCAGGAGCAACTGCGGGCTCAGGAATCGCATTAGAATCGGAGTTTATCGCTTTATTGGGCCACAAACGCCATCTTCTCACTGCAACGTCCTATTCTCATTCACCAAAGCTTAAATCGCGCGGTTTGACGTGAGAAGACGAACGGAACACAGTCCTAACACGCAGGAGCAACCGCGGGCTCAGGAATCGCATTAGAATCGGAGTTTATCGCTTTATTGGGCCACAAACGCTATCTTCTCACTGAAACGTCCGAATCTCATTCACCAAAGCTTAAATCGCGTGCTTTGACGTAAAGAGACGAACGAAACACAGTCCTAACACGCAGGAGCAACCGCGGGCTCAGGAATCGCAATACAATCAGAGATTATCGATTTATTGGGCCACAAACGCCATCTTCTCACTGCAACGTCCGATTCTCATTCACCAAAGCTTAAATCGCGCGGTTTGACGTGAGAAGTCGACCGGAACACACTCCTAACACGCAGGAGCAACCGCAGGCTCAGGAATCGCAATACATTCGGAGTTTATCGCTTTATTGGGCTACAAACGCTATATTCTCACTGAAACGTCCGATTCTCATTCACCAAAGCTTAAATTGCGCGTTTTGACGTGAAAAGGCGAACGGAACACAGTCCTAACACGCAGGAGCAACCGCGGGCTCAGGAATCGCATTAGAATCGGAGTTTATCGCTTTATTGGGCCACAAACGCCATCTTCTCACTGCAACGTCCGATTCTCATTCACCAAAGCTTAAATCGCGCGGTTTGACGTGAGAAGACGAACGGAACACAGTCCTAACACGCAGGAGCAACCGCGGGCTCACTAATCGCAATACAATCGGAGTTTATCGCTTTATTCGGCCACAAACGCTATCTTCTCACTGCAACGTCCGATTCTCATTCACCAAAGCTTAAATCGCGCGTTTTGACGTGAAAAGACGAACGGATCACAGCCCTAACACGCAGGAGCAACCGCGGGCTCAGGAATCGCAATACAATCGGAGTTTATCGCCTTATTGGGCCACAAACGCTATCTTCTCACTGCAACGTCCGATTCTCATTCACCAAAGCTTAAATCGCGCATTTTGACGTGAAAAGACGACCGGAACACAGCCCTAACACGCAGGAGCAACCGCGGGCTCAGGAATCGCATTAGAATCGGAGTTTATCGCTTTATTGGGCCACAAACGCCATCTTCTCACTGCAACGTCTGATTCTCATTCACCAAAGCTTAAATCGCGCGGTTTGACGTGAGAAGACGAACGGAACACAGTCCTAACACGCAGGAGCAACCGCGGGCTCAGGAATCGCAATACAATCGCAGTCTATCGCTTTATTCGGCCACAAACGCTTTCTTCTCACTGCAACGTCCGATTCTCATTCACCAAAGCTTAAATCGCGCGTTTTGACGTGAAAAGGCGAACGGAACACAGCCCCAACACGCAGGAGCTACCGCGGGCTCAGGAATCGCAATACAATCGGAGTTTATCGCCTTATTGGGCCACAAACGCTATCTTCTCACTGCAACGTCCGATTCTCATTCACCAAAGCTTAAATCGCGCGTTTTGACGTGAAAAGACGAACGGAACACAGTCCTAACACGCAGGAGCAACCGCGGGCTCAGGAATCGCAATACAATCGGAGTTTATCGCTTTATTGGGCTACAAACGCTATATTCTCACTGAAACGTCCGATTCTCATTCACCAAAGCTTAAATCGCGCGTTTTGACGTGAAAAAACGAACGGAACACAGTCCTAACACGCAGGAGCAACCGCGGGCTCAGGAATCGCATTAGAATCGGAGTTTATCGCTTTACTGGGCCACAAACGCTATCGCCTCACTGAAACGTCCGATTTTCATTCACCGAAGCTTAAATCGCGTGTTTGGACGTGAAAGGACGAACGGAACACAGTCCTAACACGCAGGAGCAACCGCGGGCTCAGGAATCGCATTAGAATCGGAGTTTATCGCTATATTGGGCCACAAACGCCATCTTCTCACTGCAACGTCCGATTCTCATTCACCAAAGCTTAAATCGCGTGTTTGGACGTGAGAAGACGAACGGAAGACAGTCCTAACACGCAGGAGCAACCGCGGGCTCAGGAATCGCATTAGAATCGGAGTTTATCGCTTTATTGGGCCACAAACGCTATCTTCTCACTGAAACGTCCGAATCTCATTCACCAAAGCTTAAATCGCGTGCTTTGACGTAAAGAGACGAACGAAACACAGTCCTAACACGCAGGAGCAACTTCGGGCTCAGGAATCGCAATACAATCAGAGATTATCGATTTATTGGGCCACAAACGCCATCTTCTCACTGCAACGTCCGATTCTCATTCACCAAAGCTTAAATCCCGCGGTTTGACGTGAGAAGTCGACCGGAACACAGTCCTAACACGCAGGAGCAACCGCAGGATCAGGAATCGCAATACATTCGGAGTTTATCGCTTTATTGGGCTACAAACGCTATATCCTCACTGAAACGTCCGATTCTCATTCACCAAAGCTTAAATCGCGCGTTTTGACGTGAAAAGACGAACGGAACACAGTCCTAACACGCAGGAGCAACCGCGGGCTCAGGAATCGCATTAGAATCGGAGTTTATCGCTTTACTGGGCCACAAACGCTATCGCCTCACTGAAACGTCCGATTTTCATTCACCGAAGCTTAAATCGCGTGTTTGGACGTGAAAGGACGAACGGAACACAGTCCTAACACGCAGGAGCAACCGCGGGCTCAGGAATCGCATTAGAATCGGAGTTTATCGCTATATTGGGCCACAAACGCCATCTTCTCACTGCAACGTCCGATTCTCATTCACCAAAGCTTAAATCGCGTGTTTGGACGTGAGAAGACGAACGGAAGACAGTCCTAACACGCAGGAGCAACCGCGGGCTCAGGAATCGCATTAGAATCGGAGTTTATCGCTTTATTGGGCCACAAACGCTATCTTCTCACTGAAACGTCCGAATCTCATTCACCAAAGCTTAAATCGCGTGCTTTGACGTAAAGAGACGAACGAAACACAGTCCTAACACGCAGGAGCAACCGCGGGCTCAGGAATCGCAATACAATCAGAGATTATCGATTTATTGGGCCACAAACGCCATCTTCTCACTGCAACGTCCGATTCTCATTCACCAAAGCTTAAATCGCGCGGTTTGACGTGAGAATTCGACCGGAACACAGTCCTAACACGCAGGAGCAACCGCGGGCTCAGGAATCGCAATACAATCGGAGTTTATTACTTTATTCGGCCACAAACGCTATCTTCTCACTGCAACGTCCGATTCTCATTCACCAAAGCTTAAATCGCGCGTTTTGACGTGAAAATACGAACGGAACACAGCCCTAACACGCAGGAGCAACCGCGGGCTCAGGAATCGCAATACAATCAGAGATTATCGATTTATTGGGCCACAAACGCCATCTTCTCACTGCAACGTCCGATTCTCATTCACCAAAGCTTAAATCGCGCGGTTTGACGTGAGAATTCGACCGGAACACAGTCCTAACACGCAGGAGCAACCGCGGGCTCAGGAATCGCATTAGAATCGGAGTTTATCGCTTTATTGGGCCACAAACGCCATCTTCTCACTGCAACGTCCGATTCTCATTCACCAAAGCTTAAATCGCGCGGTTTGACGTGAGAAGACGAACGGAACACAGTCCTAACACGCAGGAGCAACCGCGGGCTCAGGAATCGCAATACAATCGGAGTTTATTACTTTATTCGGCCACAAACGCTATCTTCTCACTGCAACGTCCGATTCTCATTCACCAAAGCTTAAATCGCGCGTTTTGACGTGAAAATACGAACGGAACACAGCCCTAACACGCAGGAGCAACCGCGGGCTCAGGAATCGCAATACAATCAGAGTTTATCGCCTTATTGGGCCACAAACGCTATCTTCTCACTGCAACGTCCGATTCTCATTCACCAAAGCTTAAATCGCGCGTTTTGACGTGAAAAGACGAACGGAACACAGCCCTAACACGCAGGAGCAACCGCGGGCTCAGGAATCGCATTAGAATGGGAGTTTATCGCTTCATTGGGCCACAAACGCTATCTTCTCACTGAAACGTCCGATTCTCATTCACCAAAGCTTAAATCGCGTGCTTTGACGTAAAGAGACGAACGAAACACAGTCCTAACACGCAGGAGCAACCGCCGGCTCAGCAATCGCAATACAATCAGAGTTTAACGCTTTATAGGGCCACAAACGCTATCTTCTCACTGCAACGTCCGATTCTCATTCACCAAAGCTTAAATCGCGCGTTTTGACGTGAAAAGACGAACGGAACACAGTCCTAACACGCAGGAGCAACGGCGGGCTCAGGAATCGCAATACAATCGGAGTTTATCGCTTTATTGGGCTACAAACGCTATATTCTCACTGAAACGTCCGATTCTCATTCACCAAAGCTTAAATCGCGCGTTTTGACGTGAAAAGACGAACGGAACACAGTCCTAACACGCAGGAGCAACCGCGGGCTCAGGAATCGCATTAGAATCGGAGTTTATCGCTTTACTGGGCCACAAACGCTATCGCCTCACTGAAACGTCCGATTTTCATTCACCGAAGCTTAAATCGCGTGTTTGGACGTGAAAGGACGAACGGAACACAGTCCTAACACGCAGGAGCAACCGCGGGCTCAGGAATCGCATTAGAATCGGAGTTTATCGCTATATTGGGCCACAAACGCCATCTTCTCACTGCAACGTCCGATTCTCATTCACCAAAGCTTAAATCGCGTGCTTTGACGTAAAGAGACGAACGGAACACAGTCTTAACACGCTGGAGCAACCGCAGGCTCAGGAATCGCAATACAATCGGAGTTTATCGCTTTATTGGGCTACAAATTCTATATTCTCACTGAAACGTCCGATTCTCATTCACCAAAGCTTAAATCGCGCGTTTTGACGTGAAAAGACGAACGGAACACAGTCCTAACACGCAGGAGCAACCGCGGGCTCAGGAATCGCATTAGAATCGGAGTTTATCGCTTTACTGGGCCACAAACGCTATCGCCTCACTGAAACGTCCGATTTTCATTCACCGAAGCTTAAATCGCGTGTTTGGACGTGAAAGGACGAACGGAACACAGTCCTAACACGCAGGAGCAACCGCGGGCTCAGGAATCGCATTAGAATCGGAGTTTATCGCTATATTGGGCCACAAACGCCATCTTCTCACTGCAACGTCCGATTCTCATTCACCGAAGCTTAAATCGCGTGTTTGGACGTGAGAAGTCGAACGGAACACAGTCCTAACACGCAGGAGCAACCGCAGGCTCAGGAATCGCAATACAATCGGAGTTTATCGCTTTATTGGGCTACAAACACTATATTCTCACTGAAACTTCCGATTCTCATTCACCAAAGCTTAAATCGCGTGCTTTGACGTAAAGAGACGAACGGAACACAGTCCTAACACGCAGGAGCAACCGCGGGCTCAGGAATCGCATTAGAATCGGAGTTTATCGCTTTATTGGGCCACAAACGCTATCTTCTCACTGCAACGTCCGATTCTCATTCACCGAAGCTTAAATCGCGTGTTTGGACGTGAGAAGTCGAACGGAACACAGTCCTAACACGCAGGAGCAACCGCGGGCTCAGGAATCGCAATAGAATCGGAGTTTATCGCTATATTGGGCCACAAACGCTATATTCTCACTGAAACGTCCGATTCTCATTCACCCAAGCTTAAATCGCGTGCTTTGACGTAAAGAGACGAACGGAACACAGTCCTAACACGCAGGAGCAACCGCGGGCTCAGGAATCGCATTAGAATCGGAGTTTATCGCTTTATTGGGCCACAAACGCTATCTTCTCGCTGCAACGTCCGATTCTCATTCACCGAAGCTTAAATCGCGTGTTTGGACGTGAGAAGTCGAACGGAACACAGTCCTAACACGCAGGAGCAACCGCGGGCTCAGGAATCGCATTAGAATCGGAGTTTATCGCTTTACTGGGCCACAAACGCTATCGCCTCACTGAAACGTCCGATTTTCATTCACCGAAGCTTAAATCGCGTGTTTGGACGTGAAAGGACGAACGGAACACAGTCCTAACACGCAGGAGCAACCGCGGGCTCAGGAATCGCATTAGAATCGGAGTTTATCGCTATATTGGGCCACAAACGCCATCTTCTCACTGCAACGTCCGATTCTCATTCACCAAAGCTTAAATCGCGTGTTTGGACGTGAGAAGACGAACGGAAGACAGTCCTAACACGCAGGAGCAACCGCGGGCTCAGGAATCGCATTAGAATCGGAGTTTATCGCTTTATTGGGCCACAAACGCTATCTTCTCACTGAAACGTCCGAATCTCATTCACCAAAGCTTAAATCGCGTGCTTTGACGTAAAGAGACGAACGAAACACAGTCCTAACACGCAGGAGCAACTTCGGGCTCAGGAATCGCAATACAATCAGAGATTATCGATTTATTGGGCCACAAACGCCATCTTCTCACTGCAACGTCCGATTCTCATTCACCAAAGCTTAAATCCCGCGGTTTGACGTGAGAAGTCGACCGGAACACAGTCCTAACACGCAGGAGCAACCGCAGGCTCAGGAATCGCAATACATTCGGAGTTTATCGCTTTATTGGGCTACAAACGCTATATCCTCACTGAAACGTCCGATTCTCATTCACCAAAGCTTAAATCGCGCGTTTTGACGTGAAAAGACGAACGGAACACAGTCCTAACACGCAGGAGCAACCGCGGGCTCAGGAATCGCATTAGAATCGGAGTTTATCGCTTTACTGGGCCACAAACGCTATCGCCTCACTGAAACGTCCGATTTTCATTCACCGAAGCTTAAATCGCGTGTTTGGACGTGAAAGGACGAACGGAACACAGTCCTAACACGCAGGAGCAACCGCGGGCTCAGGAATCGCATTAGAATCGGAGTTTATCGCTATATTGGGCCACAAACGCCATCTTCTCACTGCAACGTCCGATTCTCATTCACCAAAGCTTAAATCGCGTGTTTGGACGTGAGAAGACGAACGGAAGACAGTCCTAACACGCAGGAGCAACCGCGGGCTCAGGAATCGCATTAGAATCGGAGTTTATCGCTTTATTGGGCCACAAACGCTATCTTCTCACTGAAACGTCCGAATCTCATTCACCAAAGCTTAAATCGCGTGCTTTGACGTAAAGAGACGAACGAAACACAGTCCTAACACGCAGGAGCAACCGCGGGCTCAGGAATCGCAATACAATCAGAGATTATCGATTTATTGGGCCACAAACGCCATCTTCTCACTGCAACGTCCGATTCTCATTCACCAAAGCTTAAATCGCGCGGTTTGACGTGAGAATTCGACCGGAACACAGTCCTAACACGCAGGAGCAACCGCGGGCTCAGCAATCGCAATACAATCGGAGTTTATTACTTTATTCGGCCACAAACGCTATCTTCTCACTGCAACGTCCGATTCTCATTCACCAAAGCTTAAATCGCGCGTTTTGACGTGAAAATACGAACGGAACACAGCCCTAACACGCAGGAGCAACCGCGGGCTCAGGAATCGCAATACAATCAGAGATTATCGATTTATTGGGCCACAAACGCCATCTTCTCACTGCAACGTCCGATTCTCATTCACCAAAGCTTAAATCGCGCGGTTTGACGTGAGAATTCGACCGGAACACAGTCCTAACACGCAGGAGCAACCGCGGGCTCAGGAATCGCATTAGAATCGGAGTTTATCGCTTTATTGGGCCACAAACGCCATCTTCTCACTGCAACGTCCGATTCTCATTCACCAAAGCTTAAATCGCGCGGTTTGACGTGAGAAGACGAACGGAACACAGTCCTAACACGCAGGAGCAACCGCGGGCTCAGGAATCGCATTAGAATCGGAGTTTATCGCTTTACTGGGCCACAAACGCTATCGCCTCACTGAAACGTCCGATTTTCATTCACCGAAGCTTAAATCGCGTGTTTGGACGTGAAAGGACGAACGGAACACAGTCCTAACACGCAGGAGCAACCGCGGGCTCAGGAATCCCATTAGAATCGGAGTTTATCGCTATATTGGGCCACAAACGCCATCTTCTCACTGCAACGTCCGATTCTCATTCACCAAAGCTTAAATCGCGTGCTTTGACGTAAAGAGACGAACGGAACACAGTCCTAACACGCAGGAGCAACCGCAGGCTCAGGAATCGCAATACAATCGGAGTTTATCGCTTTATTGGGCTACAAATTCTATATTCTCACTGAAACGTCGGATTCTCATTCACCAAAGCTTAAATCGCGCGTTTTGATGTAAAGAGACGAACGAAACACAGTCCTAACACGCAGGAGCAACCGCGGGCTCAGGAATCGCAATACAATCGGAGTTTATCGCTTTATTGGGCTACAAACGCAATCTTCTCACTGAAACGTCTGATTCTCATTCACCAAAGCTTAAATCGCGCGTTTTGACGTGAAAAGTCGAACGGAACACAGTCCTAACACGCAGGAGCAACCGCAGGCTCAGGAATCGCAATACATTCGGAGTTTATCGCTTTATTGGGCTACAAACGCTATATTCTCACTGAAACGTCCGATTCTCATTCACCAAAGCTTAAATTGCGCGTTTTGACGTGAAAAGGCGAACGGAACACAGTCCTAACACGCAGGAGCAACCGCGGGCTGAGGAATCGCATTAGAATCGGAGTTTATCGCTTTATTGGGCCACAAACGCCATCTTCTCACTGCAACGTCCGATTCTCATTCACCAAAGCTTAAATCGTGCGGTTTGACGTGAGAAGACGAACGGAACAAAGTCCTAACACGCAGGAGCAACCGCGGGCTCAGGAATCGCAATACAATCGGAGTTTATCGCTTTATTCTCCCACAAACGCTATCTTCTCACTGCAACGTCCGATTCTCATTCACCAAAGCTTAAATCGCGCGTTTTGACGTGAAAAGACGAACGGAACACAGCCCTAACACGCAGGAGCAACCGCGGGCTCAGGAATCGCAATACAATCGGAGTTTATCGCCGTATTGGGCCACAAACGCTATCTTCTCACTGCAACGTCCGATTCTCATTCACCAAAGCTTAAATCGCGCATTTTGACGTGAAAAGGCGACCGGAACACAGCCCTAACACGCAGGAGCAACCGCGGGCTCAGGAATCGCATTAGAATCGGAGTTTATCGCTTTACTGGGTCACAAACGCTATCGCCTCACTGAAACGTCCGATTTTCATTCACCGAAGCTTAAATCGCGTGTTTGGACGTGAAAGGACGAACGGAACACAGTCCTAACACGCAGGAGCAACCGCGGGCTCAGGAATCGCATTAGAATCGGAGTTTATCGCTATACTGGGCCACAAACGCCATCTTCTCACTGCAACGTCCGATTCTCAATCACCAAAGCTTAAATCGCGTGCTTTGACGTAAAGATATGAACGGAACACAGTCCTAACACGCAGGAGCAACCGCAGGCTCAGGAATCGCAATACAATCGGAGTTTATCGCTTTATTGGGCTACAAATTCTATATTCTCACTGAAACGTCGGATTCTCATTCACCAAAGCTTAAATCGCGCGTTTTGATGTAAAGAGACGAACGAAACACAGTCCTAACACGCAGGAGCAACCGCGGGCTCAGGAATCGCAATACAATCGGAGTTTATCGCTTTATTGGGCTACAAACGCTATCTTCTCACTGAAACGTCTGATTCTCATTCACCAAAGCTTAAATCGCGCGTTTTGACGTGAAAAGTCGAACGGAACACAGTCCTAACACGCAGGAGCAACCGCAGGCTCAGGAATCGCAATACAATCGGAGTTTATCGCTTTATTGGGCTACAAACGCTATATTCTCACTGAAACGTCCGATTCTCATTCACCAAAGCTTAAATTGCGCGTTTTGACATGAAAAGGCGAACGGAACACAGTCCTAACACGCAGGAGCAACCGCGGGCTCAGGAATCGCATTAGAATCGGAGTTCATCGCTATATTGGGCCACAAACGCTATATTCTCACTGAAACGTCCGATTCTCATTCACCAAAGCTTAAATCGCGCATTTTGACGTAAAGAGACGAACGAAACACAGTCCTAACACGCAGGAGCAACCGCGGGCTCAGGAATCGCAATACAATCGGAGTTTATCGCTTTACTGGGCCACAAACGCTATCGCCTCACTGAAACGTCCGATTTTCATTCACCGAAGCTTAAATCGCGTGTTTGGACGTGAAAAGACGAACGGAACACAGTCCTAACACGCAGGAGCAACCGCGGGCTCAGGAATCGCAATACAATCAGAGTTTATCGCTTTATTGCGCTACAAACGCTATATTCTCACTGAAACGTCCGATTCTCATTCACCAAAGCTTAAATCGCGTGTTTGGACGTGAAAAGTCGAACGGAACACAGTCCTAACACGCAGGAGCAACCGCGGGCTCAGGAATTGCAATACAATCGGAGTTTATCGCTTTATTGGGCTACAAACGCTATATTCTCACTGAAACGTCCGATTCTCATTCACCAAAGTTCAAATCGCGCGTTTTGACGTGAAAAGACGAACGGAACACAGTCCTAACACGCAGGAGCAACCGCGGGCTCAGGAATCGCATTAGAATCGGAGTTTATCGCTTTACTGGGCCACAAACGCTATCGCCTCACTGAAACGTCCGATTTTCATTCACCGAAGCTTAAATCGCGTGTTTGGACGTGAAAGGACGAACGGAACACAGTCCTAACACGCAGGAGCAACCGCGGGCTCAGGAATCGCATTAGAATCGGAGTTTATCGCTATATTGGGCCACAAACGCCATCTTCTCACTGCAACGTCCGATTCTCATTCACCAAAGCTTAAATCGCGTGCTTTGACGTAAAGAGACGAACGGAACACAGTCCTAACACGCAGGAGCAACCGCAGGCTCAGGAATCGCAATACAATCGGAGTTTATCGCTTTATTGGGCTACAAATTCTATATTCTCACTGAAACGTCGGATTCTCATTCACCAAAGCTTAAATCGCGCGTTTTGATGTAAAGAGACGAACGAAACACAGTCCTAACACGCAGGAGCAACCGCGGGCTCAGGAATCGCAATACAATCAGAGATTATCGATTTATTGGGCCACAAACGCCATCTTCTCACTGCAACGTCCGATTCTCATTCACCAAAGCTTAAATCGCGCGGTTTGACGTGAGAAGTCGACCGGAACACACTCCTAACACGCAGGAGCAACCGCAGGCTCAGGAATCGCAATACATTCGGAGTTTATCGCTTTATTGGGCTACAAACGCTATATTCTCACTGAAACGTCCGATTCTCATTCACCAAAGCTCAAATTGCGCGTTTTGACGTGAAAAGACGAACGGAACACAGTCCTAACACGCAGGAGCAACCGCGGGCTCAGGAATCGCATTAGAATCGGAGTTTATCGCTTTACTGGGCCACAAACGCTATCGCCTCACTGAAACGTCCGATTTTCATTCACCGAAGCTTAAATCGCGTGTTTGGACGTGAAAGGACGAACGGAACACAGTCCTAACACGCAGGAGCAACCGCGGGCTCAGGAATCCCATTAGAATCGGAGTTTATCGCTATATTGGGCCACAAACGCCATCTTCTCACTGCAACGTCCGATTCTCATTCACCAAAGCTTAAATCGCGTGCTTTGACGTAAAGAGACGAACGGAACACAGTCCTAACACGCAGGAGCAACCGCAGGCTCAGGAATCGCAATACAATCGGAGTTTATCGCTTTATTGGGCTACAAATTCTATATTCTCACTGAAACGTCGGATTCTCATTCACCAAAGCTTAAATCGCGCGTTTTGATGTAAAGAGACGAACGAAACACAGTCCTAACACGCAGGAGCAACCGCGGGCTCAGGAATCGCAATACAATCGGAGTTTATCGCTTTATTGGGCTACAAACGCTATATTCTCACTGAAACGTCCGATTCTCATTCACCAAAGCTTAAATTGCGCGTTTTGACGTGAAAAGGCGAACGGAACACAGTCCTAACACGCAGGAGCAACCGCGGGCTGAGGAATCGCATTAGAATCGGAGTTTATCGCTTTATTGGGCCACAAACGCCATCTTCTCACTGCAACGTCCGATTCTCATTCACCAAAGCTTAAATCGTGCGGTTTGACGTGAGAAGACGAACGGAACAAAGTCCTAACACGCAGGAGCAACCGCGGGCTCAGGAATCGCATTAGAATCGGAGTTCATCGCTATATTGGGCCACAAACGCCATCTTCTCACTTCAACGTCCGATTCTCATTCACTAAAGCTTAAATCGCGTGCCTTGACGTAAAGAGACGAACGGAACACAGTCCTAACACGCAGGAGCAACCGCGGGCTCAGGAATCGCATTAGAATCGGAGTTCATCGCTATATTGGGCCACAAACGCCATCTTCTCACTGCAACGTCCGATTCTCAATCACCAAAGCTTAAATCGCGTGCTTTGACGTAAAGATATGAACGGAACACAGTCCTAACACGCAGGAGCAACCGCAGGCTCAGGAATCGCAATACAATCGGAGTTTATCGCTTTATTGGGCTACAAATTCTATATTCTCACTGAAACGTCGGATTCTCATTCACCAAAGCTTAAATCGCGCGTTTTGATGTAAAGAGACGAACGAAACACAGTCCTAACACGCAGGAGCAACCGCGGGCTCAGGAATCGCAATACAATCGGAGTTTATCGCTTTATTGGGCTACAAACGCTATATTCTCACTGAAACGTCCGATTCTCATTCACCAAAGCTTAAATTGCGCGTTTTGACGTGAAAAGGCGAACGGAACACAGTCCTAACACGCAGGAGCAACCGCGGGCTGAGGAATCGCATTAGAATCGGAGTTTATCGCTTTATTGGGCCACAAACGCCATCTTCTCACTGCAACGTCCGATTCTCATTCACCAAAGCTTAAATCGTGCGGTTTGACGTGAGAAGACGAACGGAACAAAGTCCTAACACGCAGGAGCAACCGCGGGCTCAGGAATCGCAATACAATCGGAGTTTATCGCTTTATTCTCCCACAAACGCTATCTTCTCACTGCAACGTCCGATTCTCATTCACCAAAGCTTAAATCGCGCGTTTTGACGTGAAAAGACGAACGGAACACAGCCCTAACACGCAGGAGCAACCGCGGGCTCAGGAATCGCAATACAATCGGAGTTTATCGCCGTATTGGGCCACAAACGCTATCTTCTCACTGCAACGTCCGATTCTCATTCACCAAAGCTTAAATCGCGCATTTTGACGTGAAAAGGCGACCGGAACACAGCCCTAACACGCAGGAGCAACCGCGGGCTCAGGAATCGCATTAGAATCGGAGTTTATCGCTTTACTGGGTCACAAACGCTATCGCCTCACTGAAACGTCCGATTTTCATTCACCGAAGCTTAAATCGCGTGTCTGGACGTGAAAGGACGAACGGAACACAGTCCTAACACGCAGGAGCAACCGCGGGCTCAGGAATCGCATTAGAATCGGAGTTTATCGCTATACTGGGCCACAAACGCCATCTTCTCACTGCAACGTCCGATTCTCAATCACCAAAGCTTAAATCGCGTGCTTTGACGTAAAGATATGAACGGAACACAGTCCTAACACGCAGGAGCAACCGCAGGCTCAGGAATCGCAATACAATCGGAGTTTATCGCTTTATTGGGCTACAAATTCTATATTCTCACTGAAACGTCGGATTCTCATTCACCAAAGCTTAAATCGCGCGTTTTGATGTAAAGAGACGAACGAAACACAGTCCTAACACGCAGGAGCAACCGCGGGCTCAGGAATCGCAATACAATCGGAGTTTATCGCTTTATTGGGCTACAAACGCTATCTTCTCACTGAAACGTCTGATTCTCATTCACCAAAGCTTAAATCGCGCGTTTTGACGTGAAAAGTCGAACGGAACACAGTCCCAACACGCAGGAGCAACCGCAGGCTCAGGAATCGCAATACATTCGGAGCTTATCGCTTTATTGGGCTACAAACGCTATATTCTCACTGAAACGTCCGATTCTCATTCACCAAAGCTTAAATTGCGCGTTTTGACGTGAAAAGGCGAACGGAACACAGTCCTAACACGCAGGAGCAACCGCGGGCTCAGGAATCGCAATACAATCGGAGTTTATCGCTTTATTCGGCCACAAACGCTACCTTCTCACTGCAACGTCCGATTCTCATTGACCAAAGCTTAAATCGCGCGTTTTGACGTGAACAGACGAACGGAACACAGCCCTAACACGCAGGAGCAACCGCGGGCTCAGGAATCGCAATACAATCGGAGTTTATCGCTTTACTGGGTCACAAACGCTATCGCCTCACTGAAACGTCCGATTTTCATTCACCGAAGCTTAAATCGCGTGTTTGGACGTGAAAGGACGAACGGAACACAGTCCTAACACGCAGGAGCAACCGCGGGCTCAGGAATCGCATTAGAATCGGAGTTTATCGCTATACTGGGCCACAAACGCCATCTTCTCACTGCAACGTCCGATTCTCAATCACCAAAGCTTAAATCGCGTGCTTTGACGTAAAGATATGAACGGAACACAGTCCTAACACGCAGGAGCAACCGCAGGCTCAGGAATCGCAATACAATCGGAGTTTATCGCTTTATTGGGCTACAAATTCTATATTCTCACTGAAACGTCGGATTCTCATTCACCAAAGCTTAAATCGCGCGTTTTGATGTAAAGAGACGAACGAAACACAGTCCTAACACGCAGGAGCAACCGCGGGCTCAGGAATCGCAATACAATCGGAGTTTATCGCTTTATTGGGCTACAAACGCTATCTTCTCACTGAAACGTCTGATTCTCATTCACCAAAGCTTAAATCGCGCGTTTTGACGTGAAAAGTCGAACGGAACACAGTCCCAACACGCAGGAGCAACCGCAGGCTCAGGAATCGCAATACATTCGGAGCTTATCGCTTTATTGGGCTACAAACGCTATATTCTCACTGAAACGTCCGATTCTCATTCACCAAAGCTTAAATTGCGCGTTTTGACGTGAAAAGGCGAACGGAACACAGTCCTAACACGCAGGAGCAACCGCGGGCTCAGGAATCGCAATACAATCGGAGTTTATCGCTTTATTCGGCCACAAACGCTACCTTCTCACTGCAACGTCCGATTCTCATTGACCAAAGCTTAAATCGCGCGTTTTGACGTGAACAGACGAACGGAACACAGCCCTAACACGCAGGAGCAACCGCGGGCTCAGGAATCGCAATACAATCGGAGTTTATCGCCTTATTGGGCCACAAACGCTATCTTCTCACTGCAACGTCCGATTCTCATTCACCAAAGCTTAAATCGCGCGTTTTGACGTGAAAAGTCGACCGGAACACAGTCCTAACACGCAGGAGCAACCGCGGGCTCAGGAATCGCAATAGAATCGGAGTTTATCGCTATATTGGGCCACAAACGCTATCTTCTCACTGCAACGTCCGATTCTCATTCACTGAAGCTTAAATCGCGTGTTTGGACGTGAAAAGTCGGACGGAACACAGTATTAACACGCAGGAGCAACCGCTGGCTCAGGAATCGCAATACAATCGGAGTTTATCGCTTTACTGGGCTACAAACGCTATCTTCTCACTGAAACGTCTGATTCTCATTCACCAAAGCTTAAATCGCGCGTTTTGACGTGAAAAGTCGAACGGAACACAGTCCTAACACGCAGGAGCAACCGCAGGCTCAGGAATCGCAATACAATCGGAGTTTATCGCTTTATTGGGCTACAAACGCTATATTCTCACTGAAACGTCCGATTCTCATTCACCAAAGCTTAAATTGCGCGTTTTGACGTGAAAAGGCGAACGGAACACAGTCCTAACACGCAGGAGCAACCGCGGGCTCAGGAATCGCATTAGAATCGGAGTTCATCGCTATATTGGGCCACAAACGCCATCTTCTCACTTCAACGTCCGATTCTCATTCACCAAAGCTTAAATCGCGTGCCTTGACGTAAAGAGACGAACGGAACATAGTCCTAACACGCAGGTGCAACCGCGGGCTCAGGAATCGCAATACAATCGGAGTTTATCGCTTTATTGGGCTACAAACGCTATATTCTCACTGAAACGTCCGATTCTCATTCACCAAAGCTTAAATCGCGCGTTTTGACGTAAAGAGACGAACGAAACACAGTCCTAACACGCAGGAGCAACCGCGGGCTCAGGAATCGCAATACAATCGGAGTTTATCGCTTTACTGGGCCACAAACGCTATCGCCTCACTGAAACGTCCGATTTTCATTCACCGAAGCTTAAATCGCGTGTTTGGACGTGAAAAGACGAACGGAACACAGTCCTAACACGCAGGAGCAACCGCGGGCTCAGGAATCGCAATACAATCAGAGTTTATCGCTTTATTGCGCTACAAACGCTATATTCTCACTGAAACGTCCGATTCTCATTCACCAAAGCTTAAATCGCGTGTTTGGACGTGAAAAGTCGAACGGAACACAGTCCTAACACGCAGGAGCAACCGCGGGCTCAGGAATTGCAATACAATCGGAGTTTATCGCTTTATTGGGCTACAAACGCTATATTCTCACTGAAACGTCCGATTCTCATTCACCAAAGTTCAAATCGCGCGTTTTGACGTGAAAAGACGAACGGAACACAGTCCTAACACGCAGGAGCAACCGCGGGCTCAGGAATCGCATTAGAATCGGAGTTTATCGCTTTACTGGGCCACAAACGCTATCGCCTCACTGAAACGTCCGATTTTCATTCACCGAAGCTTAAATCGCGTGTTTGGACGTGAAAGGACGAACGGAACACAGTCCTAACACGCAGGAGCAACCGCGGGCTCAGGAATCGCATTAGAATCGGAGTTTATCGCTATATTGGGCCACAAACGCCATCTTCTCACTGCAACGTCCGATTCTCATTCACCAAAGCTTAAATCGCGTGCTTTGACGTAAAGAGACGAACGGAACACAGTCCTAACACGCAGGAGCAACCGCAGGCTCAGGAATCGCAATACAATCGGAGTTTATCGCTTTATTGGGCTACAAATTCTATATTCTCACTGAAACGTCGGATTCTCATTCACCAAAGCTTAAATCGCGCGTTTTGATGTAAAGAGACGAACGAAACACAGTCCTAACACGCAGGAGCAACCGCGGGCTCAGGAATCGCAATACAATCGGAGTTTATCGCTTTATTGGGCTACAAACGCAATCTTCTCACTGAAACGTCTGATTCTCATTCACCAAAGCTTAAATCGCGCGTTTTGACGTGAAAAGTCGAACGGAACACAGTCCTAACACGCAGGAGCAACCGCAGGCTCAGGAATCGCAATACATTCGGAGTTTATCGCTTTATTGGGCTACAAACGCTATATTCTCACTGAAACGTCCGATTCTCATTCACCAAAGCTTAAATTGCGCGTTTTGACGTGAAAAGGCGAACGGAACACAGTCCTAACACGCAGGAGCAACCGCGGGCTGAGGAATCGCATTAGAATCGGAGTTTATCGCTTTATTGGGCCACAAACGCCATCGTCTCACTGCAACGTCCGATTCTCATTCACCAAAGCTTAAATCGTGCGGTTTGACGTGAGAAGACGAACGGAACACAGTCCTAACACGCAGGAGCAACCGCGGACTCAGGAATCGCAATACAATCGGAGTTTATCGCTTTATTCGGCCACAAACGCTATCTTCTCACTGCAACGTCCGATTCTCATTCACCAAAGCTTAAATCGCGCGTTTTGACGTGACGAGACGAACGAAACACAGTCCTAACACGCAGGAGCAACCGCGGGCTCAGGAATCGCAATACAATCAGAGTTTATCGCTATATTGGGCCACAAACGCCATCTTCTCACTGCAACGTCCGATTCTCATTCACCAAAGCTTAAATCGCGTGTTTGGACGTGAAAAGTCGAACGGAACACAGTCCTAACACGCAGGAGCAACCGCGGGCTCAGGAATCGCAATACAATCGGAGTTTATCGCTTTATTGGGCTACAAACGCTATATTCTCACTGAAACGTCCGATTCTCATTCACCAAAGCTTAAATCGCGCGTTTTGACGTGAAAAGACGAACGGAACACAGTCCTAACACGCAGGAGCAACCGCGGGCTCAGGAATCGCAATACAATCGGAGTTTATCGTTTTATTGGGCCACAAACGCTATCTTCTCACTGCAACGTCCGATTCTCATTCACCGAAGCTTAAATCGCGTGTTTGGACGTGAAAAGACGAACGGAACACAGTCCTAACACGCAGGAGCAACCGCGGGCTCAGGAATCGCAATACAATCGGAGTTTATCGCTTTATTCGGCCACAAACGCTATCTTCTCACTGCAACGTCCGATTCTCATTCACCAAAGCTTAAATCGCTCGTTTTGACGTGAAAAGACGAACGGAACACAGCCCTAACACGCAGGAGCAACCGCGGGCTCAGGAATCGCAATACAATCGGAGTTTATCGCTTTATTGGGCTACAAACGCTATATTCTCACTGAAACGTCCGATTCTCATTCACCAAAGCTTAAATCGCGCGTTTTGACGTGAAAAGACGAACGGAACACAGTCCTAACACGCAGGAGCAACCGCGGGCTCAGGAATCGCAATACAATCGGAGTTTATCGTTTTATTGGGCCACAAACGCTATCTTCTCACTGCAACGTCCGATTCTCATTCACCGAAGCTTAAATCGCGTGTTTGGACGTGAAAAGACGAACGGAACACAGTCCTAACACGCAGGAGCAACCGCGGGCTCAGGAATCGCAATACAATCGGAGTTTATCGCTTTATTCGGCCACAAACGCTATCTTCTCACTGCAACGTCCGATTCTCATTCACCAAAGCTTAAATCGCGTGCTTTGACGTAAAGAGACGAACGAAACACAGTCCTAACACGCAGGAGCAACCGCGGGCTCAGGAATCGCAATACAATCGGAGTTTATCGCTTTATTGGGCTACAAACGCTATCTTCTCACTGCAACGTCCGATTCTCCTTCACCAAAGCTTAAATCGCGCGTTTTGACGTGAAAAGACGAACGGAACACAGTGCTAACACGCAGGAGCAACCGCGGGCTCAGGAATCGCAATACAATCGGAGTTTATCGCTTTATTGGGCTACAAACGCTATATTCTCACTGAAACGTCCGATTCTCATTCACCAAAGCTTAAATCGCGCGTTTTGACGTGAAAAGACGAACGGAACACAGTCCTAACACGCAGGAGCAACCGCGGGCTCAGGAATCGCATTAGAATCGGAGTTTATCGCTTTATTGGGCCACAAACGCCATCTTCTTACTGCAACGTCCGATTCTCATTCACCAAAGCTTAAATCGCGCGTTTTGACGTGAAAAGACGAACGGAACACCGTCCTAACACGCAGGAGCAACCGCGGGCTCAGGAATTGCAATACAATCGGAGTTTATCGCTTTATTGGGCTACAAACGCTATCTTTTCATTGAAACGTTCGATTCTCATTCACCAAAGCTTAAATCGCGCGTTTTGACGTGAAAAGACGAACGCAACACAGTCCTAACACGCAGGAGCAACCGCGGGCTCAGGAATCGCATTAGAATCGGAGTTTATCGCTTTATTGGGCCACAAACGCCATCTTCTCACTGCAACGTCCGATTCTCATTCACCAAAGCTTAAATCGCGTGTTTGGACGTAAAAAGACGAACGGAACACAGTCCCAACACGCAGGAGCAACCGCGGGTCTCAGGAATCGCAATACAATCGGAGTTTATCGCTATATTGGGCCACAAACGCTATCTTCTCACTGAAACGTCCGGTTCTCATTCACCAAAGCTTAAATCGCGTGCTTTGACGTAAAGAGACGAACGAAACACAGTCCTAGCACGCAGGAGCAACCGCGGGCTCAGGAATCGCAATACAATCGGAGTTTATCGCTTTATTGGGCCACAAACGCTATCTTCTCACTGCAACGTCCGATTCTCATTCACCGAAGCTTAAATCGCGTGTTTGGACGTGAAAAGTCGAACGGAACACAGTCCTAACACGCAGGAGCAACCTCGGGCTCAGGAATTGCAATACAATCGGAGTTTATCGCTTTATTGGGCTACAAACGCTATCTTCTCACTGAAACGTCCGATTCTCATTCACCAAAGCTTAAATCGCGCGTTTTGATGTGAAAAGACGAACGGAACACAGTCCTAACATGCAGGAGCAACCGCGGGCTCAGGAATCGCATTAGAATCGGAGTTTATCGCTTTATTGGGCCACAAACGCCATCTTCTCACTGCAACGTCCGATTCTCATTCACCAAAGCTTAAATCGCGTGTTTTGACGTGAAAAGACGAACGCAACACAGTCCTAACACGCAGGAGCAACCGCGGGCTCAGGAATCGCATTAGAATCGGAGTTTATCGCTTTATTGGGCCACAAACGCCATCTTCTCACTGCAACGTCCGATTCTAATTCACCAAAGCTTAAATCGCGTGTTTGGACGTGAAAAGACGAACGGAACACAGTCCCAACACGCAGGAGCAACTGCGGGCTCAGGAATCGCAATACAATCGGAGTTTATCGCTTTATTGGGCCACAAACGGTATCTTCTCACTGCAACGTCCGATTCTCATTTACCGAAGCTTAAATCGCGTGTTTGGACGTGAAAAGTCGAACGGAACACAGTCCTAACACGCAGGAGCAACCGCGGGCTCAGGAATTGCAATACAATCGGAGTTTATCGCTGTATTGGGCCACAAACGCCATCTTCTCACTGCAACGTCCGATTCTCATTCACCAAAGCTTAAATCGCGTGTTTGGACGTGAAAAGACGAACGGAACACAGTCCCAACACGCAGGAGCAACCGCGGGCTCAGGAATCGCATTAGAATCGGAGTTTATCGCTTTATTGGGCCACAAACGCCATCTTCTCACTGCAACGTCCGATTCTCATTCACCAAAGCTTAAATCGCGTGTTTGGACGTGAAAAGTCGAACGGAACACAGTCCTAACACGCAGGAGCAACCGCGGGCTCAGGAATTGCAATACAATCGGAGTTTATCGCTTTATTGGGCTACAAACGCTATCTTTTCACTGAAACGTCCGATTCTCATTCACCAAAGCTTAAATCGCGCGTTTTGACGTGAAAAGACGAACGGAACACAGTCCTAACACGCAGGAGCAACCGCGGGCTCAGGAATCGCATTAGAATCGGAGTTTATCGCTTTATTGGGCCACAAACGCTATCTTCTCACTGCAACGTCCGATTCTCATTTACCGAAGCTTAAATCGCGTGTTTGGACGTGAAAAGTCGAACGGAACACCGTCCTAACACGCAGGAGCAACCGCGGGCTCAGGAATTGCAATACAATCGGAGTTTATCGCTTTATTGGGCTACAAACGCTATCTTTTCATTGAAACGTTCGATTCTCATTCACCAAAGCTTAAATCGCGCGTTTTGACGTGAAAAGACGAACGCAACACAGTCCTAACACGCAGGAGCAACCGCGGGCTCAGGAATCGCATTAGAATCGGAGTTTATCGCTTTATTGGGCCACAAACGCCATCTTCTCACTGCAACGTCCGATTCTCATTCACCAAAGCTTAAATCGCGTGTTTGGACGTAAAAAGACGAACGGAACACAGTCCCAACACGCAGGAGCAACCGCGGGTCTCAGGAATCGCAATACAATCGGAGTTTATCGCTATATTGGGCCACAAACGCTATCTTCTCACTGAAACGTCCGGTTCTCATTCACCAAAGCTTAAATCGCGTGCTTTGACGTAAAGAGACGAACGAAACACAGTCCTAGCACGCAGGAGCAACCGCGGGCTCAGGAATCGCAATACAATCGGAGTTTATCGCTTTATTGGGCCACAAACGCTATCTTCTCACTGCAACGTCCGAATCTCATTCACCGAAGCTTAAATCGCGTGTTTGGACGTGAAAAGTCGAACGGAACACAGTCCTAACACGCAGGAGCAACCTCGGGCTCAGGAATTGCAATACAATCGGAGTTTATCGCTTTATTGGGCTACAAACGCTATCTTCTCACTGAAACGTCCGATTCTCATTCACCAAAGCTTAAATCGCGCGTTTTGATGTGAAAAGACGAACGGAACACAGTCCTAACATGCAGGAGCAACCGCGGGCTCAGGAATCGCAATACAATCGGAGTTTATCGCTTTATTGGGCCACAAACGCTATCTTCTCACTGCAACGTCCGATTTTCATTCACCAAAGCTTAAATCGCGTGGTTGGACGTGAAAAGTCGAACGGAACAAAGTCCTAACACGCAGGAGCAACCGCGGGCTCAGGAATTGCAATACAATCGGAGTTTATCGCTTTATTGGGCTACAAACGCCATCTTCTCACTGCAACGTCCAATTCTCATTTACCGAAGCTTAAATCGCGAGTTTTGACGTGACGAGACGAACGAAACACAGTCCTAACACGCAGGAGCAACCGCGGGCTCAGGAATCGCATTAGAATCGGAGTTTATCGCTTTATTGGGCCACAAACGCTATCTTCTCACTGCAACGTCCGATTCTCATTTACCGAAGCTTAAATCGCGTGTTTGGACGTGAAAAGTCGAACGGAACACCGTCCTAACACGCAGGAGCAACCGCGGGCTCAGGAATTGCAATACAATCGGAGTTTATCGCTTTATTGGGCTACAAACGCTATCTTTTCATTGAAACGTTCGATTCTCATTCACCAAAGCTTAAATCGCGCGTTTTGACGTGAAAAGACGAACGCAACACAGTCCTAACACGCAGGAGCAACCGCGGGCTCAGGAATCGCATTAGAATCGGAGTTTATCGCTTTATTGGGCCACAAACGCCATCTTCTCACTGCAACGTCCGATTCTCATTCACCAAAGCTTAAATCGCGTGTTTGGACGTAAAAAGACGAACGGAACACAGTCCCAACACGCAGGAGCAACCGCGGGTCTCAGGAATCGCAATACAATCGGAGTTTATCGCTATATTGGGCCACAAACGCTATCTTCTCACTGAAACGTCCGGTTCTCATTCACCAAAGCTTAAATCGCGTGCTTTGACGTAAAGAGACGAACGAAACACAGTCCTAGCACGCAGGAGCAACCGCGGGCTCAGGAATCGCAATACAATCGGAGTTTATCGCTTTATTGGGCCACAAACGCTATCTTCTCACTGCAACGTCCGAATCTCATTCACCGAAGCTTAAATCGCGTGTTTGGACGTGAAAAGTCGAACGGAACACAGTCCTAACACGCAGGAGCAACCTCGGGCTCAGGAATTGCAATACAATCGGAGTTTATCGCTTTATTGGGCTACAAACGCTATCTTCTCACTGAAACGTCCGATTCTCATTCACCAAAGCTTAAATCGCGCGTTCTGATGTGAAAAGACGAACGGAACACAGTCCTAACATGCAGGAGCAACCGCGGGTTCAGGAATCGCAATACAATCGGAGTTTATCGCTTTATTGGGCCACAAACGCTATCTTCTCACTGCAACGTCCGATTTTCATTCACCAAAGCTTAAATCGCGTGGTTGGACGTGAAAAGTCGAACGGAACAAAGTCCTAACACGCAGGAGCAACCGCGGGCTCAGGAATTGCAATACAATCGGAGTTTATCGCTTTATTGGGCTACAAACGCCATCTTCTCACTGCAACGTCCAATTCTCATTTACCGAAGCTTAAATCGCGAGTTTTGACGTGACGAGACGAACGAAACACAGTCCTAACACGCAGGAGCAACCGCGGGCTCAGGAATCGCATTAGAATCGGAGTTTATCGCTTTATTGGGCCACAAACGCTATCTTCTCACTGCAACGTCCGATTCTCATTTACCGAAGCTTAAATCGCGTGTTTGGACGTGAAAAGTCGAACGGAACACCGTCCTAACACGCAGGAGCAACCGCGGGCTCAGGAATTGCAATACAATCGGAGTTTATCGCTTTATTGGGCTACAAACGCTATCTTTTCATTGAAACGTTCGATTCTCATTCACCAAAGCTTAAATCGCGCGTTTTGACGTGAAAAGACGAACGCAACACAGTCCTAACACGCAGGAGCAACCGCGGGCTCAGGAATCGCATTAGAATCGGAGTTTATCGCTTTATTGGGCCACAAACGCCATCTTCTCACTGCAACGTCCGATTCTCATTCACCAAAGCTTAAATCGCGTGTTTGGACGTAAAAAGACGAACGGAACACAGTCCCAACACGCAGGAGCAACCGCGGGTCTCAGGAATCGCAATACAATCGGAGTTTATCGCTATATTGGGCCACAAACGCTATCTTCTCACTGAAACGTCCGGTTCTCATTCACCAAAGCTTAAATCGCGTGCTTTGACGTAAAGAGACGAACGAAACACAGTCCTAGCACGCAGGAGCAACCGCGGGCTCAGGAATCGCAATACAATCGGAGTTTATCGCTTTATTGGGCCACAAACGCTATCTTCTCACTGCAACGTCCGAATCTCATTCACCGAAGCTTAAATCGCGTGTTTGGACGTGAAAAGTCGAACGGAACACAGTCCTAACACGCAGGAGCAACCTCGGGCTCAGGAATTGCAATACAATCGGAGTTTATCGCTTTATTGGGCTACAAACGCTATCTTCTCACTGAAACGTCCGATTCTCATTCACCAAAGCTTAAATCGCGCGTTTTGATGTGAAAAGACGAACGGAACACAGTCCTAACATGCAGGAGCAACCGCGGGCTCAGGAATCGCAATACAATCGGAGTTTATCGCTTTATTGGGCCACAAACGCTATCTTCTCACTGAAACGTCCGATTCTCATTCACCAAAGCTTAAATCGCGCGTTCTGATGTGAAAAGACGAACGGAACACAGTCCTAACATGCAGGAGCAACCGCGGGCTCAGGAATCGCAATACAATCGGAGTTTATCGCTTTATTGGGCCACAAACGCTATCTTCTCACTGCAACGTCCGATTTTCATTCACCAAAGCTTAAATCGCGTGGTTGGACGTGAAAAGTCGAACGGAACAAAGTCCTAACACGCAGGAGCAACCGCGGGCTCAGGAATTGCAATACAATCGGAGTTTATCGCTTTATTGGGCTACAAACGCCATCTTCTCACTGCAACGTCCAATTCTCATTTACCGAAGCTTAAATCGCGAGTTTTGACGTGACGAGACGAACGAAACACAGTCCTAACACGCAGGAGCAACCGCGGGCTCAGGAATCGCATTAGAATCGGAGTTTATCGCTTTATTGGGCCACAAACGCTATCTTCTCACTGCAACGTCCGATTCTCATTTACCGAAGCTTAAATCGCGTGTTTGGACGTGAAAAGTCGAACGGAACACCGTCCTAACACGCAGGAGCAACCGCGGGCTCAGGAATTGCAATACAATCGGAGTTTATCGCTTTATTGGGCTACAAACGCTATCTTTTCATTGAAACGTTCGATTCTCAGTCACCAAAGCTTAAATCGCGCGTTTTGACGTGAAAAGACGAACGCAACACAGTCCTAACACGCAGGAGCAACCGCGGGCTCAGGAATCGCATTAGAATCGGAGTTTATCGCTTTATTGGGCCACAAACGCCATCTTCTCACTGCAACGTCCGATTCTCATTCACCAAAGCTTAAATCGCGTGTTTGGACGTAAAAAGACGAACGGAACACAGTCCCAACACGCAGGAGCAACCGCGGGTCTCAGGAATCGCAATACAATCGGAGTTTATCGCTATATTGGGCCACAAACGCTATCTTCTCACTGAAACGTCCGGTTCTCATTCACCAAAGCTTAAATCGCGTGCTTTGACGTAAAGAGACGAACGAAACACAGTCCTAGCACGCAGGAGCAACCGCGGGCTCAGGAATCGCAATACAATCGGAGTTTATCGCTTTATTGGGCCACAAACGCTATCTTCTCACTGCAACGTCCGAATCTCATTCACCGAAGCTTAAATCGCGTGTTTGGACGTGAAAAGTCGAACGGAACACAGTCCTAACACGCAGGAGCAACCTCGGGCTCAGGAATTGCAATACAATCGGAGTTTATCGCTTTATTGGGCTACAAACGCTATCTTCTCACTGAAACGTCC
The DNA here is from genome assembly GCA_963989405.1 of Trypoxylon attenuatum. Lineage (NCBI taxonomy): Eukaryota > Metazoa > Arthropoda > Insecta > Hymenoptera > Crabronidae > Trypoxylon > Trypoxylon attenuatum. Next base: position 62,294 of record CAXDIT010000011.1, on the reverse strand, counting down.
GATTCTCATTCACCAAAGCTTAAATCGCGCGTTCTGATGTGAAAAGACGAACGGAACACAGTCCTAACATGCAGGAGCAACCGCGGGCTCAGGAATCGCAATACAATCGGAGTTTATCGCTTTATTGGGCCACAAACGCTATCTTCTCACTGCAACGTCCGATTTTCATTCACCAAAGCTTAAATCGCGTGGTTGGACGTGAAAAGTCGAACGGAACAAAGTCCTAACACGCAGGAGCAACCGCGGGCTCAGGAATTGCAATACAATCGGAGTTTATCGCTTTATTGGGCTACAAACGCCATCTTCTCACTGCAACGTCCAATTCTCATTTACCGAAGCTTAAATCGCGAGTTTTGACGTGACGAGACGAACGAAACACAGTCCTAACACGCAGGAGCAACCGCGGGCTCAGGAATCGCAATACAATCGGAGTTTATCGCTTTATTCGGCCACAAACGCTATCTTCTCACTGCAACATCCGATTCTCCTTCACCAAAGCTTAAATCGCGCGTTTTGACGTGAAAAGACGAACGGAACACAGTCCCAACACGCAGGAGCAACCGCGGGCTCAGGAATCGCATTAGAATCGGAGTTTATCGCTTTATTGGGCCACAAACGCCATCTTCTCACTGCAACGTCCGATTCTCATTCACCAAAGCTTAAATCGCGTGTTTGGACGTGAAAAGTCGAACGGAACACAGTCCTAACACGCAGGAGCAACCGCGGGCTCAGGAATTGCAATACAATCGGAGTTTATCGCTTTATTGGGCTACAAACGCTATCTTTTCACTGAAACGTCCGATTCTCATTCACCAAAGCTTAAATCGCGCGTTTTGACGTGAAAAGACGAACGGAACACAGTCCTAACACGCAGGAGCAACCGCGGGCTCAGGAATCGCATTAGAATCGGAGTTTATCGCTTTATTGGGCCACAAACGCTATCTTCTCACTGCAATGTCCGATTCTCATTTACCGAAGCTTAAATCGCGTGTTTGGACGTGAAAAGTCGAACGGAACACCGTCCTAACACGCAGGAGCAACCGCGGGCTCAGGAATTGCAATACAATCGGAGTTTATCGCTTTATTGGGCTACAAACGCTATCTTTTCACTGAAACGTTCGATTCTCATTCACCAAAGCTTAAATCGCGCGTTTTGACGTGAAAAGACGAACGCAACACAGTCCTAACACGCAGGAGCAACCGCGGGCTCAGGAATCGCATTAGAATCGGAGTTTATCGCTTTATTGGGCCACAAACGCCATCTTCTCACTGCAACGTCCGATTCTCATTCACCAAAGCTTAAATCGCGTGTTTGGACGTAAAAAGACGAACGGAACACAGTCCCAACACGCAGGAGCAACCGCGGGTCTCAGGAATCGCAATACAATCGGAGTTTATCGCTATATTGGGCCACAAACGCTATCTTCTCACTGAAACGTCCGGTTCTCATTCACCAAAGCTTAAATCGCGTCGGTTGACGTGAGAAGACGAACGGAACACAGCCCTAACACGCAGGAGCAACCGCGGGCTCAGGAATCGCAATACAATCGGAGTTTATCGCTTTATTGGGCTACAAACGCTATCTTTTCACTGAAACGTCCGATTCTCATTCACCAAAGCTTAAATCGCGCGTTTTGACGTGAAAAGACGAACGCAACACAGTCCTAACACGCAGGAGCAACCGCGGGCTCAGGAATCGCATTAGAATCGGAGTTTATCGCTTTATTGGGCCACAAACGCCATCTTCTCACTGCAACGTCCGATTCTCATTCACCAAAGCTTAAATCGCGTGTTTGGACGTGAAAAGACGAACGGAACACAGTCCCAACACGCAGGAGCAACTGCGGGCTCAGGAATCGCAATACAATCGGAGTTTATCGCTTTATTGGGCCACAAACGGTATCTTCTCACTGCAACGTCCGATTCTCATTTACCGAAGCTTAAATCGCGTGTTTGGACGTGAAAAGTCGAACGGAACACCGTCCTAACACGCAGGAGCAACCGCGGGCTCAGGAATCGCATTAGAATCGGAGTTTATCGCTTTATTGGGCCACAAACGCTATCTTCTCACTGCAACGTCCGAATCTCATTCACCGAAGCTTAAATCGCGTGTTTGGACGTGAAAAGTCGAACGGAACACAGTCCTAACACGCAGGAGCAACCTCGGGCTCAGGAATTGCAATACAATCGGAGTTTATCGCTTTATTGGGCTACAAACGCTATCTTCTCACTGAAACGTCCGATTCTCATTCACCAAAGCTTAAATCGCGCGTTTTGATGTGAAAAGACGAACGGAACACAGTCCTAACATGCAGGAGCAACCGCGGGCTCAGGAATCGCAATACAATCGGAGTTTATCGCTTTATTGGGCCACAAACGCTATCTTCTCACTGCAACGTCCGATTTTCATTCACCAAAGCTTAAATCGCGTGGTTGGACGTGAAAAGTCGAACGGAACAAAGTCCTAACACGCAGGAGCAACCGCGGGCTCAGGAATTGCAATACAATCGGAGTTTATCGCTTTATTGGGCTACAAACGCCATCTTCTCACTGCAACGTCCAATTCTCATTTACCGAAGCTTAAATCGCGAGTTTTGACGTGACGAGACGAACGAAACACAGTCCTAACACGCAGGAGCAACCGCGGGCTCAGGAATCGCATTAGAATCGGAGTTTATCGCTTTATTGGGCCACAAACGCTATCTTCTCACTGCAACGTCCGATTCTCATTTACCGAAGCTTAAATCGCGTGTTTGAACGTGAAAAGTCGAACGGAACACCGTCCTAACACGCAGGAGCAACCGCGGGCTCAGGAATTGCAATACAATCGGAGTTTATCGCTTTATTGGGCTACAAACGCTATCTTTTCATTGAAACGTTCGATTCTCATTCACCAAAGCTTAAATCGCGCGTTTTGACGTGAAAAGACGAACGCAACACAGTCCTAACACGCAGGAGCAACCGCGGGCTCAGGAATCGCATTAGAATCGGAGTTTATCGCTTTATTGGGCCACAAACGCCATCTTCTCACTGCAACGTCCGATTCTCATTCACCAAAGCTTAAATCGCGTGTTTGGACGTAAAAAGACGAACGGAACACAGTCCCAACACGCAGGAGCAACCGCGGGTCTCAGGAATCGCAATACAATCGGAGTTTATCGCTATATTGGGCCACAAACGCTATCTTCTCACTGAAACGTCCGGTTCTCATTCACCAAAGCTTAAATCGCGTGCTTTGACGTAAAGAGACGAGCGAAACACAGTCCTAGCACGCAGGAGCAACCGCGGGCTCAGGAATCGCAATACAATCGGAGTTTATCGCTTTATTGGGCCACAAACGCTATCTTCTCACTGCAACGTCCGAATCTCATTCACCGAAGCTTAAATCGCGTGTTTGGACGTGAAAAGTCGAACTGAACACAGTCCTAACACGCAGGAGCAACCTCGGGCTCAGGAATTGCAATACAATCGGAGTTTATCGCTTTATTGGGCTACAAACGCTATCTTCTCACTGAAACGTCCGATTCTCATTCACCAAAGCTTAAATCGCGCGTTTTGATGTGAAAAGACGAACGGAACACAGTCCTAACATGCAGGAGCAACCGCGGGCTCAGGAATCGCAATACAATCGGAGTTTATCGCTTTATTGGGCCACAAACGCTATCTTCTCACTGCAACGTCCGATTTTCATTCACCAAAGCTTAAATCGCGTGGTTGGACGTGAAAAGTCGAACGGAACAAAGTCCTAACACGCAGGAGCAACCGCGGGCTCAGGAATTGCAATACAATCGGAGTTTATCGCTTTATTGGGCTACAAACGCCATCTTCTCACTGCAACGTCCAATTCTCATTTACCGAAGCTTAAATCGCGAGTTTTGACGTGACGAGACGAACGAAACACAGTCCTAACACGCAGGAGCAACCGCGGGCTCAGGAATCGCAATACAATCGGAGTTTATCGCTTTATTCGGCCACAAACGCTATCTTCTCACTGCAACATCCGATTCTCCTTCACCAAAGCTTAAATCGCGCGTTTTGACGTGAAAAGACGAACGGAACACAGTCCCAACACGCAGGAGCAACCGCGGGCTCAGGAATCGCAATACAATCGGAGTTTATCGCTATATTGGGCCACAAACGCTATCTTCTCACTGAAACGTCCGGTTCTCATTCACCAAAGCTTAAATCGCGTGCTTTGACGTAAAGAGACGAACGAAACACAGTCCTAGCACGCAGGAGCAACCGCGGGCTCAGGAATCGCAATACAATCGGAGTTTATCGCTTTATTGGGCCACAAACGCTATCTTCTCACTGCAACGTCCGATTCTCATTCACCGAAGCTTAAATCGCGTGTTTGGACGTGAAAAGTCGAACGGAACACAGTCCTAACACGCAGGAGCAACCTCGGGCTCAGGAATTGCAATACAATCGGAGTTTATCGCTTTATTGGGCTACAAACGCTATCTTCTCACTGAAACGTCCGATTCTCATTCACCAAAGCTTAAATCGCGCGTTTTGATGTGAAAAGACGAACGGAACACAGTCCTAACATGCAGGAGCAACGCGGGCTCAGGAATCGCATTAGAATCGGAGTTTATCGCTTTATTGGGCCACAAACGCCATCTTCTCACTGCAACGTCCGATTCTCATTCACCAAAGCTTAATCGCGTGTTTTGACGTGAAAAGACGAACGCAACACAGTCCTAACACGCAGGAGCAACCGCGGGCTCAGGAATCGCATTAGAATCGGAGTTTATCGCTTTATTGGGCCACAAACGCCATCTTCTCACTGCAACGTCCGATTCTAATTCACCAAAGCTTAAATCGCGTGTTTGGACGTGAAAAGACGAACGGAACACAGTCCCAACACGCAGGAGCAACTGCGGGCTCAGGAATCGCAATACAATCGGAGTTTATCGCTTTATTGGGCCACAAACGGTATCTTCTCACTGCAACGTCCGATTCTCATTTACCGAAGCTTAAATCGCGTGTTTGGACGTGAAAAGTCGAACGGAACACAGTCCTAACACGCAGGAGCAACCGCGGGCTCAGGAATTGCAATACAATCGGAGTTTATCGCTGTATTGGGCCACAAACGCCATCTTCTCACTGCAACGTCCGATTCTCATTCACCAAAGCTTAAATCGCGAGTTTTGACGTGAAAAGACGAACGAAACACAGTCCTAACACGCAGGAGCAACCGCGGGCTCAGGAATCGCTTTAGAATCGGAGTTTATCGCTTTATTGGGCCACAAACGCTATCTTCTCACTGCAACGTCCGATTCTCATTTACCGAAGCTTAAATCGCGTGTTTGGACGTGAAAAGTCGAACGGAACACCGTCCTAACACGCCGGAGCAACCGCGGGCTCAGGAATTGCAATACAATCGGAGTTTATCGCTTTATTGGGCTACAAACGCTATCTTTTCATTGAATCGTTCGATTCTCATTCACCAAAGCTTAAATCGCGCGTTTTGACGTGAAAAGACGAACGCAACACAGTCCTAACACGCAGGAGCAACCGCGGGCTCAGGAATCGCATTAGAATCGGAGTTTATCGCTTTATTGGGCCACAAACGCCATCTTCTCACTGCAACGTCCGATTCTCATTCACCAAAGCTTAAATCGCGTGTTTGGACGTAAAAAGACGAACGGAACACAGTCCCAACACGCAGGAGCAACCGCGGGTCTCAGGAATCGCAATACAATCGGAGTTTATCGCTATATTGGGCCACAAACGCTATCTTCTCACTGAAGCGTCCGGTTCTCATTCACCAAAGCTTAAATCGCGTGCTTTGACGTAAAGAGACGAACGAAACACAGTCCTAGCACGCAGGAGCAACCGCGGGCTCAGGAATCGCAATACAATCGGAGTTTATCGCTTTATTGGGCCACAAACGCTATCTTCTCACTGCAACGTCCGATTCTCATTCACCGAAGCTTAAATCGCGTGTTTGGACGTGAAAAGTCGAACGGAACACAGTCCTAACACGCAGGAGCAACCTCGGGCTCAGGAATTGCAATACAATCGGAGTTTATCGCTTTATTGGGCTACAAACGCTATCTTCTCACTGAAACGTCCGATTCTCATTCACCAAAGCTTAAATCGCGCGTTTTGATGTGAAAAGACGAACGGAACACAGTCCTAACATGCAGGAGCAACCGCGGGCTCAGGAATCGCATTAGAATCGGAGTTTATCGCTTTATTGGGCCACAAACGCCATCTTCTCACTGCAACGTCCGATTCTCATTCACCAAAGCTTAAATCGCGTGTTTTGACGTGAAAAGACGAACGCAACACAGTCCTAACACGCAGGAGCAACCGCGGGCTCAGGAATCGCATTAGAATCGGAGTTTATCGCTTTATTGGGCCACAAACGCCATCTTCTCACTGCAACGTCCGATTCTAATTCACCAAAGCTTAAATCGCGTGTTTGGACGTGAAAAGACGAACGGAACACAGTCCCAACACGCAGGAGCAACTGCGGGCTCAGGAATCGCAATACAATCGGAGTTTATCGCTTTATTGGGCCACAAACGGTATCTTCTCACTGCAACGTCCGATTCTCATTTACCGAAGCTTAAATCGCGTGTTTGGACGTGAAAAGTCGAACGGAACACAGTCCTAACACGCAGGAGCAACCGCGGGCTCAGGAATTGCAATACAATCGGAGTTTATCGCTGTATTGGGCCACAAACGCCATCTTCTCACTGCAACGTCCGATTCTCATTCACCAAAGCTTAAATCGCGTGTTTGGACGTGAAAAGACGAACGGAACACAGTCCCAACACGCAGGAGCAACCGCGGGCTCAGGAATCGCTTTAGAATCGGAGTTTATCGCTTTATTGGGCCACAAACGCTATCTTCTCACTGCAACGTCCGATTTTCATTCACCAAAGCTTAAATCGCGCGGTTTGACGTGAGAAGACGAACGGAACACAGCCCTAACACGCAGGAGCAACCGCGGGCTCAGGAATCGCAATACAATCGGAGTTTGTCGCCTTATTGGGCCACAAACGCTATCTTCTCACTGCAACGTCCGATTCTCATTCACCAAAGCTTAAATCGCGCGGTTTGACGTGAAAAGACGAACGGAACACCGTCCTAACACGCAGGAGCAACCCGCGGGCTCAGGAATCGCATTAGAATCGGAGTTTATCGCTTTATTGGGCCACAAACGCTATCTTCTCACTGCAACGTCCGATTTTCATTCACCAAAGCTTAAATCGCGCGGTTTGACGTGAGAAGACGAACGGAACACAGCCCTAACACGCAGGAGCAACCGCGGGCTCAGGAATCGCAATACAATCGGAGTTTATCGCCTTATTGGGCCACAAACGCTATCTTCTCACTGCAACGTCCCGATTCTCATTCACCAAAGCTTAAATCGCGCGGTTTGACGTGAAAAGACGAACGGAACACCGTCCTAACACGCAGGAGCAACCGCGGGCTCAGGAATCGCATTAGAATCGGAGTTTATCGCTTTATTGGGCCACAAACGCTATCTTCTCACTGCAACGTCCGATTTTCATTCACCAAAGCTTAAATCGCGTGTTTGGACGTGAAAAGACGAACGGAACACAGTCCCAACACGCAGGAGCAACCGCGGGCTCAGGAATCGCTTTAGAATCGGAGTTTATCGCTTTATTGGGCCACAAACGCTATCTTCTCACTGCAACGTCCGATTTTCATTCACCAAAGTTTAAATCGCGCGTTTTGACGTGATAAGACGAACGGAACACAGTCCTAACATGCAGGAGCAACCGCGGGCTCAGGAATCGCAATACAATCGGAGTTTATCGCTTTACTGGGCCACAAACGCTATCGCCTCACTGAAACGTCCGATTTTCATTCACCGAAGCTCAATTCGCGTGTTTGGACGTGAAAAGACGAACGGAACACAGTCCCAACACGCAGGAGCAACCGCGGGCTCAGGAATCGCATTAGAATCGGAGTCTATCGCTTTATTGGGCCACAAACGCTATCTTCTCACTGCAACGTCCGATTCTCATTTACCGAAGCTTAAATCGCGTGTTTGGACGTGAAAAGTCGAACGGAACACAGTCCTAACACGCAGGAGCAACCGCGGGCTCAGGAATCGCATTAGAATCGAAGTTTACCGCTTTATTGGGCCACAAACGCTATCTTCTCACTGCAACCTCCGATTCTCATTCACCGAAGCTTAAATCGCGCGTTTTGACGTGAAAAGACGAACGGAACGCAGCCCTAACACGCAGGAGCAACCGCAGGCTCAGGAATCGCAATACAATCGGAGTTTATCGCTTTATTGGGCTACAAACGCTATCTTCTCACTGAAACGTCCGAATCTCATTCACGAAAGCTTAAATCGCGTGCTTTGACGTAAAGAGACGAACGAAACACAGTCCTAACACGCAGGAGCAACCGCGGGCTCAGGAATCGCAATACAATCAGAGTTTATCGCTTTATTGGGCCACAAACGCCATCTTCTCACTGCAACGTCCGATTCTCATTCACCAAAGCTTAAATCGCGTGTTTGGACGTGAAAAGTCGAACGGAACACAGCCCTAACACGCAGGAGCAATCGCAGGCTCAGGAATCGCAATAGAATCGGAGTTTATCGCTTTATTGGGCCACAAACGGTATCTTCTCACTGCAACGTCCGATTCTCATTTACCGAAGCTTAAATCGCGTGTTTGGACGTGAAAAGTCGAACGGAACACAGTCCTAACACGCAGGAGCAACCGCGGGCTCAGGAATTGCAATACAATCGGAGTTTATCGCTGTATTGGGCCACAAACGCCATCTTCTCACTGCAACGTCCGATTCTCATTCACCAAAGCTTAAATCGCGTGTTTGGACGTGAAAAGACGAACGGAACACAGTCCCAACACGCAGGAGCAACCGCGGGCTCAGGAATCGCTTTAGAATCGGAGTTTATCGCTTTATTGGGCCACAAACGCTATCTTCTCACTGCAACGTCCGATTTTCATTCACCAAAGCTTAAATCGCGCGGTTTGACGTGAGAAGACGAACGGAACACAGCCCTAACACGCAGGAGCAACCGCGGGCTCAGGAATCGCAATACAATCGGAGTTTGTCGCCTTATTGGGCCACAAACGCTATCTTCTCACTGCAACGTCCGATTCTCATTCACCAAAGCTTAAATCGCGCGGTTTGACGTGAAAAGACGAACGGAACACCGTCCTAACACGCAGGAGCAACCGCGGGCTCAGGAATCGCATTAGAATCGGAGTTTATCGCTTTATTGGGCCACAAACGCTATCTTCTCACTGCAACGTCCGATTTTCATTCACCAAAGCTTAAATCGCGCGGTTTGACGTGAGAAGACGAACGGAACACAGCCCTAACACGCAGGAGCAACCGCGGGCTCAGGAATCGCAATACAATCGGAGTTTATCGCCTTATTGGGCCACAAACGCTATCTTCTCACTGCAACGTCCGATTCTCATTCACCAAAGCTTAAATCGCGCGGTTTGACGTGAAAAGACGAACGGAACACCGTCCTAACACGCAGGAGCAACCGCGGGCTCAGGAATCGCATTAGAATCGGAGTTTATCGCTTTATTGGGCCACAAACGCTATCTTCTCACTGCAACGTCCGATTTTCATTCACCAAAGCTTAAATCGCGTGTTTGGACGTGAAAAGACGAACGGAACACAGTCCCAACACGCAGGAGCAACCGCGGGCTCAGGAATCGCTTTAGAATCGGAGTTTATCGCTTTATTGGGCCACAAACGCTATCTTCTCACTGCAACGTCCGATTTTCATTCACCAAAGTTTAAATCGCGCGTTTTGACGTGATAAGACGAACGGAACACAGTCCTAACATGCAGGAGCAACCGCGGGCTCAGGAATCGCAATACAATCGGAGTTTATCGCTTTACTGGGCCACAAACGCTATCGCCTCACTGAAACGTCCGATTTTCATTCACCGAAGCTCAATTCGCGTGTTTGGACGTGAAAAGACGAACGGAACACAGTCCCAACACGCAGGAGCAACCGCGGGCTCAGGAATCGCATTAGAATCGGAGTCTATCGCTTTATTGGGCCACAAACGCTATCTTCTCACTGCAACGTCCGATTCTCATTTACCGAAGCTTAAATCGCGTGTTTGGACGTGAAAAGTCGAACGGAACACAGTCCTAACACGCAGGAGCAACCGCGGGCTCAGGAATCGCATTAGAATCGAAGTTTACCGCTTTATTGGGCCACAAACGCTATCTTCTCACTGCAACCTCCGATTCTCATTCACCGAAGCTTAAATCGCGCGTTTTGACGTGAAAAGACGAACGGAACGCAGCCCTAACACGCAGGAGCAACCGCAGGCTCAGGAATCGCAATACAATCGGAGTTTATCGCTTTATTGGGCTACAAACGCTATCTTCTCACTGAAACGTCCGAATCTCATTCACGAAAGCTTAAATCGCGTGCTTTGACGTAAAGAGACGAACGAAACACAGTCCTAACACGCAGGAGCAACCGCGGGCTCAGGAATCGCAATACAATCAGAGTTTATCGCTTTATTGGGCCACAAACGCCATCTTCTCACTGCAACGTCCGATTCTCATTCACCAAAGCTTAAATCGCGTGTTTGGACGTAAAAAGTCGAACGGAACACAGCCCTAACACGCAGGAGCAATCGCAGGCTCAGGAATCGCAATAGAATCGGAGTTTATCGCCTTATTGGGCCACAACCGCTATCTTCTCACTGCAACGTCCGATTCTCATTCACGACCGCTCAAATCGCGTGGTTTGACGTGAAAAGACGAACGGAACAGAGTCCTAACACGCAGGAACAACCGCGGGCTCAAGAATCGCAATAGAATCGGAGTTTATCGCTTTACTGGGCCACAAACGCTATCGCCTCACTGAAACGTCCGATTTTCATTCACCAAAGCTCAATTCGCGTGTTTGGACGTGAAAAGACGAACGGAACACAGTCCCAACACGCAGGAGCAACCGCGGGCTCAGGAATCGCATTAGAATCGGAGTCTATCGCTTTATTGGGCCACAAACGCTATCTTCTCACTGCAACGTCCGATTCTCATTCACCAAATCTTAAATCGCGTGCTTTGACGTAAAGAGACGAACGGAACACAGTCCTAACATGCAGGAGCAACCGCGGGCTGAGGAATCGCATTAGAATCGGAGTCTATCGCTTTATTGGGCCACAAACGCTATCTTCTCACTGCAACGTCCGATTCTCATTCACCAAAGCTTAAATCGCGTGCTTTGACGTAAAGAGACGAACGGAACACAGTCCTAACATGCAGGAGCAACCGCGGGCTCAGGAATCGCATTAGAATCGGAGTTTATCGCTTTATTGGGCCACAAACGCCATCTTCTCACTGCAACGTCCGATTCTCATTCACCAAAGTTTAAATCGCGCGTTTTGACGTGAAAAGACGAACGTAACACAGTCCTAACATGCAGGAGCAACCGCGGGCTCAGGAATCGCAATACAATCGGAGTTTATCGCTTTACTGGGCCACAAACGCTATCGCCTCACTGAAACGTCCGATTTTCATTCACCGAAGCTCAATTCGCGTGTTTGGACGTGAAAAGTCGAACGGAACACAGTCCTAACACGCAGGAGCAACCGCGGGCTCCGGAGTCGCATTAGAATCGGAGTTTATCGCTTTATTGGGCCACAAACGCTATCTTCTCACTGCAACCTCCGATTCTCATTCACCAAAGCTTAAATCGCGCGTTTTGACGTGAAAAGACGAACGGAACACAGCCCTAACACGCAGGAGCAACCGCGGGCTCAGGAATCGCAATACAATCGGAGTTTATCGCTTTATTGGGCTACAAACGCTATCTTCTCACTGAAACGTCCGAATCTCATTCACGAAAGCTTAAATCGCGTGCTTTGACGTAAAGAGACGAACGAAACACAGTCCTAACACGCAGGAGCAACCGCGGGCTCAGGAATCGCAATACAATCAGAGTTTATTGCTTTATTGGGCCACAAACGCCATCTTCTCACTGCAACGTCCGATTCTCATTCACCAAAGCTTAAATCGCGCGTTTTGACGTGAAAAGACGAACGAAACACAGCCCTAACACGCAGGAGCAACCGCGGGATCAGGAATCGCAATAGAATCGGAGTTTATCGCTATATTGGGCCACAAACGCTATCTTCTCACTGAAACGTCCGATTCTCATTCACCGAAGCTTAAATCGCGTGCTTTGACGTAAAGAGACGAACGAAACACAGTCCTAGCACGCAGGAGCAACCGCGGGCTCAGGAATCGCAATACAATCGGAGTTTATCGCTTTATTGGGCCACAAACGCTATCTTCTCACTGCAACGTCCGATTCTCATTCACCGAAGCTTAAATCGCGTGTTTGGACGTGAAAAGTCGAACGGAACACAGTCCTAACACGCAGGAGCAACCTCGGGCTCAGGAATTGCAATACAATCGGAGTTTATCGCTTTATTGGGCTACAAACGCTATCTTCTCACTGAAACGTCCGATTCTCATTCACCAAAGCTTAAATCGCGCGTTTTGACGTGAAAAGACGAACGGAACACAGTCCTAACATGCAGGAGCAACCGCGGGCTCAGGAATCGCAATACAATCGGAGTTTATCGCTTTATTGGGCCACAAACGCTATCTTCTCACTGCAACGTTCGATTCTTATTCACCGAAGCTTAAATCGCGTGTTTGGACGTGAAAAGTCGAACGAAACACAGTCCTAGCACGCAGGAGCAACCGCGGGCTCAGGAATCGCAATACAATCGGAGTTTATCGCTTTATTGGGCCACAAACGCTATCTTCTCACTGCAACGTCCGATTCTCATTCACCGAAGCTTAAATCGCGTGTTTGGACGTGAAAAGTCGAACGGAACACAGTCCTAACACGCAGGAGCAACCTCGGGCTCAGGAATTGCAATACAATCGGAGTTTATCGCTTTATTGGGCTACAAACGCTATCTTCTCACTGAAACGTCCGATTCTCATTCACCAAAGCTTAAATCGCGCGTTTTGACGTGAAAAGACGAACGGAACACAGTCCTAACATGCAGGAGCAACCGCGGGCTCAGGAATCGCAATACAATCGGAGTTTATCGCTTTATTGGGCCACAAACGCTATCTTCTCACTGCAACGTTCGATTCTTATTCACCGAAGCTTAAATCGCGTGTTTGGACGTGAAAAGTCGAACGGAACACAGCCCTAACACGCAGGAGCAACCGCAAGCTCAGGAATCGCAATAGAATGGGAGTTTATCGCTATATTGGGCCACAAGCGCTATCTTCTCACTGAAACGTCCGATTCTCATTCACCAAAGCTTAAATCGCGCGTTTTGACGTGAAAAGACGAACGGAACACACTCCTAACACGCAGGAGCAACCTCGGGCTCAGGAATTGCAATACAATCGGAGTTTATCGCTTTATTGGGCTACAAACGCTATCTTCTCACTGCAACGTCCGATTCTCATTCACCAAAGTTTAAATCGCGCGTTTTGACGTGAAAAGACGAACGTAACACAGTCCTAACATGCAGGAGCAACCGCGGGCTCAGGACTCGCAATACAATCGGAGTTTATCGCTTTACTGGGCCACAAACGCTATCGCCTCACTGAAACGTCCGATTTTCATTCACCGAAGCTCAATTCGCGTGTTTGGACGTGAAAAGACGAACGGAACACAGTCCCAACACGCAGGAGCAACCGCGGGCTCAGGAATCGCATTAGAATCGGAGTCTATCGCTTTATTGGGCCACAAACGCTATCTTCTCACTGCAACGTCCGATTCTCATTTACCGAAGCTTAAATCGCGTGTTTGGACGTGAAAAGTCGAACGGAACACAGTCCTAACACGCAGGAGCAACCGCGGGCTCAGGAGTCGCATTAGAATCGGAGTTTATCGCTTTATTGGGCCACAAACGCTATCTTCTCACTGCAACCTCCGATTCTCATTCACCAAAGCTTAAATCGCGCGTTTTGACGTGAAAAGACGAACGGAACACAGCCCTAACACGCAGGAGCAACCGCGGGCTCAGGAATCGCAATACAATCGGAGTTTATCGCTTTATTGGGCTACAAACGCTATCTTCTCACTGAAACGTCCGAATCTCATTCACGAAAGCTTAAATCGCGTGCTTTGACGTAAAGAGACGAACGAAACACAGTCCTAACACGCAGGAGCAACCGCGGGCTCAGGAATCGCAATACAATCAGAGTTTATTGCTTTATTGGGCCACAAACGCCATCTTCTCACTGCAACGTCCGATTCTCATTCACCAAAGCTTAAATCGCGCGTTTTGACGTGAAAAGACGAACGAAACACAGCCCTAACACGCAGGAGCAACCGCGGGATCAGGAATCGCAATAGAATCGGAGTTTATCGCTATATTGGGCCACAAACGCTATCTTCTCACTGAAACGTCCGATTCTCATTCACCGAAGCTTAAATCGCGTGCTTTGACGTAAAGAGACGAACGAAACACAGTCCTAGCACGCAGGAGCAACCGCGGGCTCAGGAATCGCAATACAATCGGAGTTTATCGCTTTTTTGGGCCACAAACGCTATCTTCTCACTGCAACGTCCGATTCTCATTCACCGAAGCTTAAATCGCGTGTTTGGACGTGAAAAGTCGAACGGAACACAGTCCTAACACGCAGGAGCAACCTCGGGCTCAGGAATTGCAATACAATCGGAGTTTATCGCTTTATTGGGCTACAAACGCTATCTTCTCACTGAAACGTCCGATTCTCATTCACCAAAGCTTAAATCGCGCGTTTTGACGTGAAAAGACGAACGGAACACAGTCCTAACATGCAGGAGCAACCGCGGGCTCAGGAATCGCAATACAATCGGAGTTTATCGCTTTATTGGGCCACAAACGCTATCTTCTCACTGCAACGTTCGATTCTTATTCACCGAAGCTTAAATCGCGTGTTTGGACGTGAAAAGTCGAACGGAACACAGCCCTAACACGCAGGAGCAACCGCAAGCTCAGGAATCGCAATAGAATGGGAGTTTATCGCTATATTGGGCCACAAGCGCTATCTTCTCACTGAAACGTCCGATTCTCATTCACCAAAGCTTAAATCGCGCGTTTTGACGTGAAAAGACGAACGGAACACACTCCTAACACGCAGGAGCAACCTCGGGCTCAGGAATTGCAATACAATCGGAGTTTATCGCTTTATTGGGCTACAAACGCTATCTTCTCACTGAAACGTCCGATTCTCATTCACCAAAGCTTAAATCGCGCGTTTTGACGTGAAAAGACGAACGGAACACAGTCCTAACATGCAGGAGCAACCGCGGGCTCAGGAATCGCAATACAATCGGAGTTTATCGCTTTATTGGGCCACAAACGCTATCTTCTCACTGCAACGTTCGATTCTTATTCACCGAAGCTTAAATCGCGTGTTTGGACGTGAAAAGTCGAACGGAACACAGCCCTAACGCGCAGGAGCAACCGCAAGCTCAGGAATCGCAATACAATCAGAGTTTATCGCTTTATTGGGCCACAAACGCCATCTTCTCACTGCAACGTCCGATTCTCATTCACCAAAGTTTAAATCGCGCGTTTTGACGTGAAAAGACGAACGTAACACAGTCCTAACATGCAGGAGCAACCGCGGGCTCAGGAATCGCAATACAATCGGAGTTTATCGCTTTACTGGGCCACAAACGCTATCGCCTCACTGAAACGTCCGATTTTCATTCACCGAAGCTCAATTCGCGTGTTTGGACGTGAAAAGACGAACGGAACACAGTCCCAACACGCAGGAGCAACCGCGGGCTCAGGAATCGCATTAGAATCGGAGTCTATCGCTTTATTGGGCTACAAACGCTATCTTCTCACTGAAACGTCCGATTCTTATTCACCAAAGCTTAAATCGCGCGTTTTGACGTGAAAAGACGAACGGAACACAGTCCTAACACGCAGGAGCAACCGCGGGCTCAGGAATCGCAATACAATCAGAGTTTATCGCTTTATTGGGCCACAAACGCCATCTTCTCACTGCAACGTCCGATTCTCATTCACCAAAGTTTAAATCGCGCGTTTTGACGTGAAAAGACGAACGGAACACAGTCCTAACATGCAGGAGCAACCGCGGGCTCAGGAATCGCAATACAATCGGAGTTTATCGCTTTATTGGGCCACAAACGCCATCTTCTCACTGCAACGTCCGATTTTCATTCACCGAAGCTCAATTCGCGTGTTTGGACGTGAAAAGACGAACGGAACACAGTCCCAACACGCAGGAGCAACCGCGGGCTCAGGAATCGCATTAGAATCGGAGTTTATCGCTATATTGGGCCACAAACGCTATCTTCTCACTGAAACGTCCGAATCTCATTCACGAAAGCTTAAATCGCGCGCTTTGACGTAAAGAGACGAACGAAACACAGTCCTAACACGCAGGAGCAACCGCGGGCTCAGGAATCGCAATACAATCAGAGTTTATCGCTTTATTGGGCCACAAACGCCATCTTCTCACTGCAACGTCCGATTCTCATTCACCAAAGTTTAAATCGCGCGTTTTGACGTGAAAAGACGAACGGAACACAGTCCTAACATGCAGGAGCAACCGCGGGCTCAGGAATCGCAATACAATCGGAGTTTATCGCTTTACTGTGCCACAAACGCTATCGCCTCACTGAAACGTCCGATTTTCATTCACCGAAGCTCAATTCGCGTGTTTGGACGTGAAAAGTCGAACGGAACACAGCCCTAACACGCAGGAGCAACCGCAAGCTCAGGAATCGCAATAGAATGGGAGTTTATCGCTTTATTGGGCCACAAACGCCATCTTCTCACTGAAACGTCCGATTCTCATTCACCAAAGCTTAAATCGCGCGTTTTGACGTGAAAAGACGAACGGAACACACTCCTAACACGCAGGAGCAACCTCGGGCTCAGGAATTGCAATACAATCGGAGTTTATCGCTTTATTGGGCTACAAACGCTATCTTCTCACTGAAACGTCCGATTCTCATTCACCAAAGCTTAAATCGCGCGTTTTGACGTGAAAAGACGAACGGAACACAGTCCTAACATGCAGGAGCAACCGCGGGCTCAGGAATCGCAATACAATCGGAGTTTATCGCTTTATTGGGCCACAAACGCTATCTTCTCACTGCAACGTTCGATTCTTATTCACCGAAGCTTAAATCGCGTGTTTGGACGTGAAAAGTCGAACGGAACACAGCCCTAACGCGCAGGAGCAACCGCAAGCTCAGGAATCGCAATACAATCAGAGTTATCGCTTTATTGGGCCACAAACGCCATCTTCTCACTGCAACGTCCGATTCTCATTCACCAAAGTTTAAATCGCGCGTTTTGACGTGAAAAGACGAACGTAACACAGTCCTAACATGCAGGAGCAACCGCGGGCTCAGGAATCGCAATACAATCGGAGTTTATCGCTTTACTGGGCCACAAACGCTATCGCCTCACTGAAACGTCCGATTTTCATTCACCGAAGCTCAATTCGCGTGTTTGGACGTGAAAAGACGAACGGAACACAGTCCCAACACGCAGGAGCAACCGCGGGCTCAGGAATCGCATTAGAATCGGAGTCTATCGCTTTATTGGGCTACAAACGCTATCTTCTCACTGAAACGTCCGATTCTTATTCACCAAAGCTTAAATCGCGCGTTTTGACGTGAAAAGACGAACGGAACACAGTCCTAACACGCAGGAGCAACCGCGGGCTCAGGAATCGCAATACAATCAGAGTTTATCGCTTTATTGGGCCACAAACGCCATCTTCTCACTGCAACGTCCGATTCTCATTCACCAAAGTTTAAATCGCGCGTTTTGACGTGAAAAGACGAACGGAACACAGTCCTAACATGCAGGAGCAACCGCGGGCTCAGGAATCGCAATACAATCGGAGTTTATCGCTTTATTGGGCCACAAACGCCATCTTCTCACTGCAACGTCCGATTTTCATTCACCGAAGCTCAATTCGCGTGTTTGGACGTGAAAAGACGAACGGAACACAGTCCCAACACGCAGGAGCAACCGCGGGCTCAGGAATCGCATTAGAATCGGAGTTTATCGCTATATTGGGCCACAAACGCTATCTTCTCACTGAAACGTCCGAATCTCATTCACGAAAGCTTAAATCGCGCGCTTTGACGTAAAGAGACGAACGAAACACAGTCCTAACACGCAGGAGCAACCGCGGGCTCAGGAATCGCAATACAATCAGAGTTTATCGCTTTATTGGGCCACAAACGCCATCTTCTCACTGCAACGTCCGATTCTCATTCACCAAAGTTTAAATCGCGCGTTTTGACGTGAAAAGACGAACGGAACACAGTCCTAACATGCAGGAGCAACCGCGGGCTCAGGAATCGCAATACAATCGGAGTTTATCGCTTTACTGTGCCACAAACGCTATCGCCTCACTGAAACGTCCGATTTTCATTCACCGAAGCTCAATTCGCGTGTTTGGACGTGAAAAGACGACGGAACACAGTCCCAACACGCAGGAGCAACCGCGGGCTCAGGAATCGCATTAGAATCGGAGTTTATCGCTTTATTGGGCCACAAACGCCATCTTCTCACTGCAACGTCCGATTCTCATTCACCAAAGCTTAAATCGCGCGGTTTGACGTGAGAAGACGAACGGAACACAGCCCTAACACGCAGGAGCAACCGCGGGCTCAGGAATCGCAATACAATCGGAGTTTATCGCCTTATTGGGCCACAAACGCTATCTTCTCACTGCAACGTCCGATTCTCATTCACCAAAGCTTAAATCGCGCGTTTTGACGTGAAAAGACGAACGGAACACAGTCCTAACATGCAGGAGCAACCGCGGGCTCAGGAATCGCAATACAATCGGAGTTTATCGCTTTACTGGGCCACAAACGCTATCGCCTCACTGAAACGTCCGATTTTCATTCACCGAAGCTCAATTCGCGTGTTTGGACGTGAAAAGACGAACGGAACACAGTCCCAACACGTAGGAGCAACCGCGGGCTCAGGAATCGCATTAGAATCGGAGTTTATCTCTTTATTGGGCCACAAACGCTATCTTCTCACTGCAACGTCCGATTCTCATTTACCGAAGCTTAAATCGCGTGGTTGGACGTGAAAAGTCGAACGAAACACAGTCCTAACACGCAGGAGCAACCGCGGGCTCAGGAATTGCAATACAATCGGAGTTTATCGCTTTATTGGGCTACAAACGCCATCTTCTCACTGCAACGTCCGATTCTCATTCACCAAAGCTTAAATCGCGCGGTTTGACGTGAGAAGACGAACGGAACACAGTCCTAACACGCAGTAGCCACCGCGGGCTCAGGAGTCGCAATACAATCGGAGTTTATCGCTTTATTGGGCCACAGACGCCATCTTCTCACTGCAACGTCCGATTCTCATTCACCAAAGCTTAAATCGCGTGCTTTGACGTAAAGAGACGAACGGAACACAGTCCTAACACGCAGGAGCAACCGCGGGCTCAGGAATCGCAATACAATCGGAGTTCATCGCCTTATTGGGCCACAAACGCTATCATCTCACTGCAACGTCCGATTCTCATTCACCAAAGCTTAAATCGCGCGTTTTGACGTGAAAAGACGAACGGAACACAGCCCTAACACGCAGGAGCAACCGCGGGATCAGGAATCGCAATAGAATCGGAGTTTATCGCTATATTGGGCCACAAACGCTATCTTCTCACTGAAACGTCCGATTCTCATTCACCGAAGCTTAAATCGCGTGCTTTGACGTAAAGAGACGAACGAAACACAGTCCTAACACGCAGGAGCAACCGCGGGCTCAGGGATCGCAATACAATCGGAGTTTATCGACTTATTGGGCCACAAACGCTATCTTCTCACTGCAACGTCCGATTCTCAGTCACCAAAGCTTAAATCGCGCGGTTTGACGTGAAAAGACGAACGGAACACAGTCCTAACACGCAGGAGCAACCGCGGGCTCAGGAATCGCATTAGAATCGGAGTTTATCGCTTTATTGGGCCACAAACGCCATCTTCTCACTGCAACGTCCGATTCTCATTCACCAAAGCTTAAATCGCGCGGTTTGACGTGAGAAGACGAACGGAACACAGCCCTAATACGCAGGAGCAACCGCGGGCTCAGGAATCGCAATACAATCGGAGTTTATCGCCTTATTGGGCCACAAACGCTATCTTCTCACTGCAACGTCCGATTCTCATTCACCAAAGCTTAAATCGCGCGTTTTGACGTGAAAAGACGAACGGAACACAGTCCTAACTTGCAGGAGCAACCGCGGGCTCAGGAATCGCAATACAATCGGAGTTTATCGCTTTACTGGGCCACAAACGCTATCGCCTCACTGAAACGTCCGATTTTCATTCACCGAAGCTCAATTCGCGTGTTTGGACGTGAAAAGACGAACGGAACACAGTCCCAACACGTAGGAGCAACCGCGGGCTCAGGAATCGCAATAGAATCGGAGTTTATCGCTATATTGGGCCACAAACGCTATCTTCTCACTGAAACGTCCGATTCTCATTCACCGAAGCTTAAATCGCGTGCTTTGACGTAAAGAGACGAACGAAACACAGTCCTAACACGCAGGAGCAACCGCGGGCTCAGGGATCGCAATACAATCGGAGTTTATCGACTTATTGGGCCACAAACGCTATCTTCTCACTGCAACGTCCGATTCTCAGTCACCAAAGCTTAAATCGCGCGGTTTGACGTGAAAAGACGAACGGAACACAGTCCTAACACGCAGGAGCAACCGCGGGCTCAGGAATCGCATTAGAATCGGAGTTTATCGCTTTATTGGGCCACAAACGCCATCTTCTCACTGCAACGTCCGATTCTCATTCACCAAAGCTTAAATCGCGCGGTTTGACGTGAGAAGACGAACGGAACACAGCCCTAATACGCAGGAGCAACCGCGGGCTCAGGAATCGCAATACAATCGGAGTTTATCGCCTTATTAGGCCACAAACGCTATCTTCTCACTGCAACGTCCGATTCTCATTCACCAAAGCTTAAATCGCGCGTTTTGACGTGAAAAGACGAACGGAACACAGTCCTAACATGCAGGAGCAACCGCGGGCTCAGGAATCGCAATACAATCGGAGTTTATCGCTTTACTGGGCCACAAACGCTATCGCCTCACTGAAACGTCCGATTCTCATTCACCAAAGCTTAAATCGCGCGTTTTGACGTGAAAAGACGAACGGAACACAGTCCTAACATGCAGGAGCAACCGCGGGCTCAGGAATCGCAATACAATCGGAGTTTATCGCTTTACTGGGCCACAAACGCTATCGCCTCACTGAAACGTCCGATTTTCATTCACCGAAGCTCAATTCGCGTGTTTGGACGTGAAAAGACGAACGGAACACAGTCCCAACACGTAGGAGCAACCGCGGGCTCAGGAATCGCATTAGAATCGGAGTTTATCTCTTTATTGGGCCACAAACGCTATCTTCTCACTGCAACGTCCGATTCTCATTTACCGAAGCTTAAATCGCGTGGTTGGACGTGAAAAGTCGAACGAAACACAGTCCTAACACGCAGGAGCAACCGCGGGCTCAGGAATTGCAATACAATCGGAGTTTATCGCTTTATTGGGCTACAAACGCCATCTTCTCACTGCAACGTCCGATTCTCATTCACCAAAGCTTAAATCGCGCGGTTTGACGTGAGAAGACGAGCGGAACACAGTCCTAACACGCAGGAGCCACCGCGGGCTCAGGAGTCGCAATACAATCGGAGTTTATCGCTTTATTGGGCCACAAACGCCATCTTCTCACTGCAACGTCCGATTCTCATTCACCAAAGCTTAAATCGCGTGCTTTGACGTAAAGAGACGAACGGAACACAGTCCTAACACGCAGGAGCAACCGCGGGCTCAGGAATCGCAATACAATCGGAGTTCATCGCCTTATTGGGCCACAAACGCTATCTTCTCACTGCAACGTCCGATTCTCATTCACCAAAGCTTAAATCGCGCGTTTTGACGTGAAAAGACGAACGGAACACAGCCCTAACACGCAGGAGCAACCGCGGGATCAGGAATCGCAATAGAATCGGATTTTATCGCTATATTGGGCCACAAACGCTATCTTCTCACTGAAACGTCCGATTCTCATTCACCGAAGCTTAAATCGCGTGCTTTGACGTAAAGAGACGAACGAAACACAGTCCTAACACGCAGGAGCAACTGCGGGCTCAGGAATCGCAATAGAATCGGAGTTTATCGCTTTATTATGCCACAGACGCTATCTTCCCACTGAAACGTCCGATTCTCATTCACCAAAGCTTAAATCGCGTGCTTTGACGTAAAGAGACGAACGAAACACAGTCCTAACAGGCACGAGCAACCGCGGGCTCAGGAATCGCAATACAATAGGAGTTTATCGCTTTATTGGGCCACAAACGCTATATTCTCACTGAAACGTCCGATTCTCATCCACCAAAGCTTAAATCGCGCGTTTTGACGTGACGAGACGAACGAAACACAGTCCTAACACGCAGGAGCAACTGCGGGCTCAGGAATCGCAATAGAATCGGAGTTTATCGCTTTATTATGCCACAGACGCTATCTTCCCACTGAAACGTCCGATTCTCATTCACCAAAGCTTAAATCGCGTGCTTTGACGTAAAGAGACGAACGAAACACGGTCGTAGCACGCAGGAGCAACCGCGGGCTCAGGAATCGCAATACAATGGGAGTTTATCGGTTTATTGGGCCACAAACGCCATCTTCTCACTGCAACGTCCGATTCTCATTCACCAAAGCTTAAATCGCGTGCTTTGACGTAAAGAGACGAACGGAACACAGTCCTAACACGCAGGAGCAACCGCGGGCTCAGGAATCGCAATACAATCGGAGTTCATTGCCTTATTGGGCCACAAACGCTATCTTCTCACTGCAACGTCCGATTCTCATTCACCAAAGCTTAAATCGCGTGCTTTGACGTAAAGAGACGAACGGAACACAGTCCTAACACGCAGGAGCAACCGCGGGCTCAGGAATCGCAATACAATCGGAGTTTATCGACTTATTGGGCCACAAACGCTATCTTCTCACTGCAGCGTCCGATTCTCATTCACCAAAGCTTAAATCGCGCGGTTTGACGTGAAAAGACGAACGGAACACAGTCCTAACACGCAGGAGCGACCGCGGGCTCAGGAATCGCATTAGAATCGGAGTTTATCGCTTTATTGGGCCACAAACGCCATCTTCTCACTGCAACGTCCGATTCTCATTCACCAAAGCTTAAATCGCGCGGTTTGACGTGAGAAGACGAACGGAACACAGCCCTAACACGCAGGAGCAACCGCGGGCTCAGGAATCGCAATACAATCGGAGTTTATCGCCTTATTGGGCCACAAACGCTATCTTCTCACTGCAACGTCCGATTCTCATTCACCAAAGCTTAAATCGCGCGTTTTGACGTGAAAAGACGAACGGAACACAGTCCTAACATGCAGGAGCAACCGCGGGCTCAGGAATCGCAATACAATCGGAGTTTATCGCTTTACTGGGCCACAAACGCTATCGCCTCACTGAAACGTCCGATTTTCATTCACCGAAGCTCAATTCGCGTGTTTGGACGTGAAAAGACGAACGGAACACAGTCCCAACACGTAGGAGCAACCGCGGGCTCAGGAATCGCATTAGAATCGGAGTTTATCTCTTTATTGGGCCACAAACGCTATCTTCTCACTGCAACGTCCGATTCTCATTTACCGAAGCTTAAATCGCGTGGTTGGACGTGAAAAGTCGAACGAAACACAGTCCTAACACGCAGGAGCAACCGCGGGCTCAGGAATTGCAATACAATCGGAGTTTATCGCTTTATTGGGCTACAAACGCCATCTTCTCACTGCAACGTCCGATTCTCATTCACCAAAGCTTAAATCGCGCGGTTTGACGTGAGAAGACGAACGGAACACAGTCCTAACACGCAGTAGCCACCGCGGGCTCAGGAGTCGCAATACAATCGGAGTTTATCGCTTTATTGGGCCACAAACGCCATCTTCTCACTGCAACGTCCGATTCTCATTCACCAAAGCTTAAATCGCGTGCTTTGACGTAAAGAGACGAACGGAACACAGTCCTAACACGCAGGAGCAACCGCGGGCTCAGGAATCGCAATACAATCGGAGTTCATCGCCTTATTGGGCCACAAACGCTATCTTCTCACTGCAACGTCCGATTCTCATTCACCAAAGCTTAAATCGCGCGTTTTGACGTGAAAAGACGAACGGAACACAGCCCTAACACGCAGGAGCAACCGCGGGATCAGGAATCGCAATAGAATCGGATTTTATCGCTATATTGGGCCACAAACGCTATCTTCTCACTGAAACGTCCGATTCTCATTCACCGAAGCTTAAATCGCGTGCTTTGACGTAAAGAGACGAACGAAACACAGTCCTAACACGCAGGAGCAACTGCGGGCTCAGGAATCGCAATAGAATCGGAGTTTATCGCTTTATTATGCCACAGACGCTATCTTCCCACTGAAACGTCCGATTCTCATTCACCAAAGCTTAAATCGCGTGCTTTGACGTAAAGAGACGAACGAAACACAGTCCTAACAGGCACGAGCAACCGCGGGCTCAGGAATCGCAATACAATAGGAGTTTATCGCTTTATTGGGCCACAAACGCTATATTCTCACTGAAACGTCCGATTCTCATCCACCAAAGCTTAAATCGCGCGTTTTGACGTGACGAGACGAACGAAACACAGTCCTAACACGCAGGAGCAACTGCGGGCTCAGGAATCGCAATAGAATCGGAGTTTATCGCTTTATTATGCCACAGACGCTATCTTCCCACTGAAACGTCCGATTCTCATTCACCAAAGCTTAAATCGCGTGCTTTGACGTAAAGAGACGAACGAAACACGGTCGTAGCACGCAGGAGCAACCGCGGGCTCAGGAATCGCAATACAATGGGAGTTTATCGGTTTATTGGGCCACAAACGCCATCTTCTCACTGCAACGTCCGATTCTCATTCACCAAAGCTTAAATCGCGTGCTTTGACGTAAAGAGACGAACGGAACACAGTCCTAACACGCAGGAGCAACCGCGGGCTCAGGAATCGCAATACAATCGGAGTTCATTGCCTTATTGGGCCACAAACGCTATCTTCTCACTGCAACGTCCGATTCTCATTCACCAAAGCTTAAATCGCGTGCTTTGACGTAAAGAGACGAACGGAACACAGTCCTAACACGCAGGAGCAACCGCGGGCTCAGGAATCGCAATACAATCGGAGTTTATCGACTTATTGGGCCACAAACGCTATCTTCTCACTGCAGCGTCCGATTCTCATTCACCAAAGCTTAAATCGCGCGGTTTGACGTGAAAAGACGAACGGAACACAGTCCTAACACGCAGGAGCGACCGCGGGCTCAGGAATCGCATTAGAATCGGAGTTTATCGCTTTATTGGGCCACAAACGCCATCTTCTCACTGCAACGTCCGATTCTCATTCACCAAAGCTTAAATCGCGCGGTTTGACGTGAGAAGACGAACGGAACACAGCCCTAACACGCAGGAGCAACCGCGGGCTCAGGAATCGCAATACAATCGGAGTTTATCGCCTTATTGGGCCACAAACGCTATCTTCTCACTGCAACGTCCGATTCTCATTCACCAAAGCTTAAATCGCGCGTTTTGACGTGAAAAGACGAACGGAACACAGTCCTAACATGCAGGAGCAACCGCGGGCTCAGGAATCGCAATACAATCGGAGTTTATCGCTTTACTGGGCCACAAACGCTATCGCCTCACTGAAACGTCCGATTTTCATTCACCGAAGCTCAATTCGCGTGTTTGGACGTGAAAAGACGAACGGAACACAGTCCCAACACGTAGGAGCAACCGCGGGCTCAGGAATCGCATTAGAATCGGAGTTTATCTCTTTATTGGGCCACAAACGCTATCTTCTCACTGCAACGTCCGATTCTCATTTACCGAAGCTTAAATCGCGTGGTTGGACGTGAAAAGTCGAACGAAACACAGTCCTAACACGCAGGAGCAACCGCGGGCTCAGGAATTGCAATACAATCGGAGTTTATCGCTTTATTGGGCTACAAACGCCATCTTCTCACTGCAACGTCCGATTCTCATTCACCAAAGCTTAAATCGCGCGGTTTGACGTGAGAAGACGAACGGAACACAGTCCTAACACGCAGTAGCCACCGCGGGCTCAGGAGTCGCAATACAATCGGAGTTTATCGCTTTATTGGGCCACAAACGCCATCTTCTCACTGCAACGTCCGATTCTCATTCACCAAAGCTTAAATCGCGTGCTTTGACGTAAAGAGACGAACGGAACACAGTCCTAACACGCAGGAGCAACCGCGGGCTCAGGAATCGCAATACAATCGGAGTTCATCGCCTTATTGGGCCACAAACGCTATCTTCTCACTGCAACGTCCGATTCTCATTCACCAAAGCTTAAATCGCGCGTTTTGACGTGAAAAGACGAACGGAACACAGCCCTAACACGCAGGAGCAACCGCGGGATCAGGAATCGCAATAGAATCGGAGTTTATCGCTATATTGGGCCACAAACGCTATCTTCTCACTGAAACGTCCGATTCTCATTCACCGAAGCTTAAATCGCGTGCTTTGACGTAAAGAGACGAACGAAACACAGTCCTAACACGCAGGAGCAACTGCGGGCTCAGGAATCGCAATAGAATCGGAGTTTATCGCTTTATTATGCCACAGACGCTATCTTCCCACTGAAACGTCCGATTCTCATTCACCAAAGCTTAAATCGCGTGCTTTGACGTAAAGAGACGAACGAAACACAGTCCTAACAGGCACGAGCAACCGCGGGCTCAGGAATCGCAATACAATAGGAGTTTATCGCTTTATTGGGCCACAAACGCTATATTCTCACTGAAACGTCCGATTCTCATCCACCAAAGCTTAAATCGCGCGTTTTGACGTGACGAGACGAACGAAACACAGTCCTAACACGCAGGAGCAACTGCGGGCTCAGGAATCGCAATAGAATCGGAGTTTATCGCTTTATTATGCCACAGACGCTATCTTCCCACTGAAACGTCCGATTCTCATTCACCAAAGCTTAAATCGCGTGCTTTGACGTAAAGAGACGAACGAAACACAGTCGTAGCACGCAGGAGCAACCGCGGGCTCAGGAATCGCAATACAATGGGAGTTTATCGGTTTATTGGGCCACAAACGCCATCTTCTCACTGCAACGTCCGATTCTCATTCACCAAAGCTTAAATCGCGTGCTTTGACGTAAAGAGACGAACGGAACACAGTCCTAACACGCAGGAGCAACCGCGGGCTCAGGAATCGCAATACAATCGGAGTTTATCGACTTATTGGGCCACAAACGCTATCTTCTCACTGCAGCGTCCGATTCTCATTCACCAAAGCTTAAATCGCGCGGTTTGACGTGAAAAGACGAACGGAACACAGTCCTAACACGCAGGAGCGACCGCGGGCTCAGGAATCGCATTAGAATCGGAGTTTATCGCTTTATTGGGCCACAAACG
Source organism: Trypoxylon attenuatum (assembly GCA_963989405.1). Taxonomy (NCBI): domain Eukaryota; kingdom Metazoa; phylum Arthropoda; class Insecta; order Hymenoptera; family Crabronidae; genus Trypoxylon; species Trypoxylon attenuatum. The sequence goes on along the minus strand of CAXDIT010000011.1, from coordinate 34,795 downwards.
CCATCTTCTCACTGCAACGTCCGATTCTCATTCACCAAAGCTTAAATCGCGCGGTTTGACGTGAGAAGACGAACGGAACACAGCCCTAACACGCAGGAGCAACCGCGGGCTCAGGAATCGCAATACAATCGGAGTTTATCGCCTTATTGGGCCACAAACGCTATCTTCTCACTGCAACGTCCGATTCTCATTCACCAAAGCTTAAATCGCGCGTTTTGACGTGAAAAGACGAACGGAACACAGTCCTAACATGCAGGAGCAACCGCGGGCTCAGGAATCGCAATACAATCGGAGTTTATCGCTTTACTGGGCCACAAACGCTATCGCCTCACTGAAACGTCCGATTTTCATTCACCGAAGCTCAATTCGCGTGTTTGGACGTGAAAAGACGAACGGAACACAGTCCCAACACGTAGGAGCAACCGCGGGCTCAGGAATCGCATTAGAATCGGAGTTTATCTCTTTATTGGGCCACAAACGCTATCTTCTCACTGCAACGTCCGATTCTCATTTACCGAAGCTTAAATCGCGTGGTTGGACGTGAAAAGTCGAACGAAACACAGTCCTAACACGCAGGAGCAACCGCGGGCTCAGGAATTGCAATACAATCGGAGTTTATCGCTTTATTGGGCTACAAACGCCATCTTCTCACTGCAACGTCCGATTCTCATTCACCAAAGCTTAAATCGCGCGGTTTGACGTGAGAAGACGAACGGAACACAGTCCTAACACGCAGTAGCCACCGCGGGCTCAGGAGTCGCAATACAATCGGAGTTTATCGCTTTATTGGGCCACAAACGCCATCTTCTCACTGCAATTTCCGATTCTCATTCACCAAAGCTTAAATCGCGCGGTTTGACGTGAGAAGACGAACGGAACACACTCCTAACATGCAGGAGCAACCGCGGGATCAGGAATCGCAATAGAATCGGAGTTTATCGCTATATTGGGCCACAAACGCTATCTTCTCACTGAAACGTCCGATTCTCATTCACCGAAGCTTAAATCGCGTGCTTTGACGTAAAGAGACGAACGAAACACAGTCCTAGCACGCAGGAGCAACCGCGGGCTCAGGAATCGCAATACAATCGGAGTTTATCGCTTTATTGGGCCACAAACGCTATCTTCTCACTGCAACGTCCGATACTCATTCACCGAAGCTTAAATCGCGTGTTTGGACGTGAAAAGTCGAACGGAACACAGTCCTAACACGCAGGAGCAACCTCGGGCTCAGGAATTGCAATACAATCGGAGTTTATCGCTTTATTGGGCTACAAACGCTATCTTCTCACTGAAACGTCCGATTCTCATTCACCAAAGCTCAAATCGCGCGTTTTGACGTGAAAAGACGAACGGAACACAGTCCTAACATGCAGGAGCAACCGCGGGCTCAGGAATCGCAATACAATCGGAGTTTAAAGCTTTATTGGGCCACAAACGCTATCTTCTCACTGCAACGTTCGATTCTTATTCACCGAAGCTTAAATCGCGTGTTTGGACGTGAAAAGTCGAACGGAACACAGCCCTAACACGCAGGAGCAACCGCAAGCTCAGGAATCGCAATAGAATGGGAGTTTATCGCTATATTGGGCCACAAGCGCTATCTTCTCACTGAAACGTCCGATTCTCATTCACCAAAGCTTAAATCGCGCGTTTTGACGTGAAAAGACGAACGGAACACACTCCTAACATGCAGGAGCAACCGCGGGCTCAGGAATCGCAATACAATCGGAGTTTATCGCTTTACTGGGCCACAAACGCTATCGCCTCACTGAAACGTCCGATTTTCATTCACCAAAGTTTAAATCGCGCGTTTTGACGTGAAAAGACGAACGGAACACAGTCCTAACATGCAGGAGCAACCGCGGGCTCAGGAATCGCAATACAATCGGAGTTTATCGCTTTACTGGGCCACAAACGCTATCTTCTCACTGCAACGTTCGATTCTTATTCACCGAAGCTTAAATCGCGTGTTTGGACGTGAAAAGTCGAACGGAACACAGCCCTAACACGCAGGAGCAACCGCAAGCTCAGGAATCGCAATAGAATGGGAGTTTATCGCTATATTGGGCCACAAACGCTATCTTCTCACTGAAACGTCCGAATCTCATTCACGAAAGCTTAAATCGCGCGCTTTGACGTAAAGAGACGAACGAAACACAGTCCTAACACGCAGGAGCAACCGCGGGCTCAGGAATCGCAATACAATCAGAGTTTATCGCTTTATTGGGCCACAAACGCCATCTTCTCACTGCAACGTCCGATTCTCATTCACCAAAGTTTAAATCGCGCGTTTTGACGTGAAAAGACGAACGTAACACAGTCCTAACATGCAGGAGCAACCGCGGGCTCAGGAATCGCAATACAATCGGAGTTTATCGCTTTATTGGGCCACAAACGCCATCTTCTCACTGCAACGTCCGATTTTCATTCACCGAAGCTCAATTCGCGTGTTTGGACGTGAAAAGACGAACGGAACACAGTCCCAACACGCAGGAGCAACCGCGGGCTCAGGAATCGCATTAGAATCGGAGTTTATCGCTATATTGGGCCACAAACGCTATCTTCTCACTGAAACGTCCGAATCTCATTCACGAAAGCTTAAATCGCGCGCTTTGACGTAAAGAGACGAACGAAACACAGTCCTAACACGCAGGAGCAACCGCGGGCTCAGGAATCGCAATACAATCAGAGTTTATCGCTTTATTGGGCCACAAACGCCATCTTCTCACTGCAACGTCCGATTCTCATTCACCAAAGTTTAAATCGCGCGTTTTGACGTGAAAAGACGAACGGAACACAGTCCTAACATGCAGGAGCAACCGCGGGCTCAGGAATCGCAATACAATCGGAGTTTATCGCTTTACTGTGCCACAAACGCTATCGCCTCACTGAAACGTCCGATTTTCATTCACCGAAGCTCAATTCGCGTGTTTGGACGTGAAAAGACGAACGGAACACAGTCCCAACACGCAGGAGCAACCGCGGGCTCAGGAATCGCATTAGAATCGGAGTCTATCGCTTTATTGGGCCAGAAACGCTATCTTCTCACTGTAACGTCCGATTCTCATTTACCGAAGCTTAAATCGCGTGTTTGGACGTGAAAAGTCGAACGGAACACAGTCCTAACACGCAGGAGCAACCGCGGGCTCAGGAATCGCATTAGAATCGAAGTTTATCGCTTTATTGGGCCACAAACGCTATCTTCTCACTGCAACCTCCGATTCTCATTCACGACCGCTCAAATCGCGTGGTTTGACGTGAAAAGACGAACGGAACAGAGTCCTAACACGCAGGAGCAACCGCGGGCTCAGGAATCGCATTAGAATCGGAGTTTATCGCTTTATTGGGCCACAAACGCTATCTTCTCACTGAAACGTCCGATTCTCATTCACCGAAGCTTAAATCGCGTGTTTTGACGTAAAGAGACGAACGAAACACAGTCCTAACACGCAGGAGCAACCGCGGGCTCAGGAATCGCATTAGAATCGGAGTTTATCGCTTTATTGGGCCACAAACGCCATCTTCTCACTGCAACGTCCGATTCTCATTCACCAAAGCTTAAATCGCGCGGTTTGACGTGAGAAGACGATCGGAACACAGCCCTAACACGCAGGAGCAACCGCGGGCTCAGGAATCGCAATACAATCGGAGTTTATCGCCTTATTGGGCCACAAACGCTATCTTCTCACTGCAACGTCCGATTCTCATTCACCAAAGCTTAAATCGCGCGTTTTGACGTGAAAAGACGAACGGAACACAGTCCTAACATGCAGGAGCAACCGCGGGCTCAGGAATCGCAATACAATCGGAGTTTATCGCTTTACTGGGCCACAAACGCTATCGCATCACTGAAACGTCCGATTTTCATTCACCGAAGCTCAATTCGCGTGTTTGGACGTGAAAAGACGAACGGAACACAGTCCCAACACGTAGGAGCAACCGCGGGCTCAGGAATCGCAATACAATCGGAGTTTATCGCCTTATTGGGCCACAAACGCTATCTTCTCACTGCAACGTCCGATTCTCATTCACCAAAGCTTAAATCGCGTGTTTGGACGTGAAAAGTCGAACGGAACACAGTCCTAACACGCAGGAGCAACCGCGGGCTCAGGAATCGCAATAGAATCGGAGTTTATCGCTTTATTGGGCCACAAACGCCATCTTCTCACTGCAACGTCCGATTCTCTTTCACCAAAGCTTAAATCGCGTGTTTGGACGTGAAAAGACGAACGGAACACAGTCCCAACACGCAGGAGCAACCGCGGGCTCAGGAATCGCATTAGAATCGGAGTTTATCGCTTTATTGGGCCACAAACGCTATCTTCTCACTGCATCGTCCGATTCTCATTTACCGAAGCTTAAATCGCGTGGTTGGACGTGAAAAGTCGAACGGAACACAGTCCTAACACGCAGGAGCAACCGCGGGCTCAGGAATTGCAATACAATCGGAGTTTATCGCTTTATTGGGCTACAAACGCCATCTTCTCACTGCAACGTCCGATTCTCATTCACCAAAGCTTAAATCGCGCGGTTTGACGTGAGAAGACGAACGGAACACAGTCCTAACACGCAGGAGCCACCGCGGGCTCAGGAGTCGCAATACAATCGGAGTTTATCGCTTTATTGGGCCACAAACGCCATCTTCTCACTGCAACGTCCGATTCTCATTCACCAAAGCTTAAATCGCGTGCTTTGACGTAAAGAGACGAACGGAACACAGTCCTTACACGCAGGAGCAACCGCGGGCTCAGGAATCGCAATACAATCGGAGTTCATCGCTATATTGGGCCACAAACGCTATCTTCTCACTGAAACGTCCGATTCTCATTCACCGAAGCTTAAATCGCGTGCTTTGACGTAAAGAGACGAACGAAACACAGTCCTAACACGCAGGAGCAACCGCGGGCTCAGGGATCGCAATACAATCGGAGTTTATCGACTTATTGGGCCACAAACGCTATCTTCTCACTGCAACGTCCGATTCTCAGTCACCAAAGCTTAAATCGCGCGGTTTGACGTGAAAAGACGAACGGAACACAGTCCTAACACGCAGGAGCAACCGCGGGCTCAGGAATCGCATTAGAATCGGAGTTTATCGCTTTATTGGGCCACAAACGCCATCTTCTCACTGCAACGTCCGATTCTCATTCACCAAAGCTTAAATCGCGCGGTTTGACGTGAGAAGACGAACGGAACACAGCCCTAATACGCAGGAGCAACCGCGGGCTCAGGAATCGCAATACAATCGGAGTTTATCGCCTTATTAGGCCACAAACGCTATCTTCTCACTGCAACGTCCGATTCTCATTCACCAAAGCTTAAATCGCGCGTTTTGACGTGAAAAGACGAACGGAACACAGTCCTAACATGCAGGAGCAACCGCGGGCTCAGGAATCGCAATACAATCGGAGTTTATCGCTTTACTGGGCCACAAACGCTATCGCCTCACTGAAACGTCCGATTCTCATTCACCAAAGCTTAAATCGCGCGTTTTGACGTGAAAAGACGAACGGAACACAGTCCTAACATGCAGGAGCAACCGCGGGCTCAGGAATCGCAATACAATCGGAGTTTATCGCTTTACTGGGCCACAAACGCTATCGCCTCACTGAAACGTCCGATTTTCATTCACCGAAGCTCAATTCGCGTGTTTGGACGTGAAAAGACGAACGGAACACAGTCCCAACACGTAGGAGCAACCGCGGGCTCAGGAATCGCATTAGAATCGGAGTTTATCTCTTTATTGGGCCACAAACGCTATCTTCTCACTGCAACGTCCGATTCTCATTTACCGAAGCTTAAATCGCGTGGTTGGACGTGAAAAGTCGAACGAAACACAGTCCTAACACGCAGGAGCAACCGCGGGCTCAGGAATTGCAATACAATCGGAGTTTATCGCTTTATTGGGCTACAAACGCCATCTTCTCACTGCAACGTCCGATTCTCATTCACCAAAGCTTAAATCGCGCGGTTTGACGTGAGAAGACGAGCGGAACACAGTCCTAACACGCAGGAGCCACCGCGGGCTCAGGAGTCGCAATACAATCGGAGTTTATCGCTTTATTGGGCCACAAACGCCATCTTCTCACTGCAACGTCCGATTCTCATTCACCAAAGCTTAAATCGCGTGCTTTGACGTAAAGAGACGAACGGAACACAGTCCTAACACGCAGGAGCAACCGCGGGCTCAGGAATCGCAATACAATCGGAGTTCATCGCCTTATTGGGCCACAAACGCTATCTTCTCACTGCAACGTCCGATTCTCATTCACCAAAGCTTAAATCGCGCGTTTTGACGTGAAAAGACGAACGGAACACAGCCCTAACACGCAGGAGCAACCGCGGGATCAGGAATCGCAATAGAATCGGATTTTATCGCTATATTGGGCCACAAACGCTATCTTCTCACTGAAACGTCCGATTCTCATTCACCGAAGCTTAAATCGCGTGCTTTGACGTAAAGAGACGAACGAAACACAGTCCTAACACGCAGGAGCAACTGCGGGCTCAGGAATCGCAATAGAATCGGAGTTTATCGCTTTATTATGCCACAGACGCTATCTTCCCACTGAAACGTCCGATTCTCATTCACCAAAGCTTAAATCGCGTGCTTTGACGTAAAGAGACGAACGAAACACAGTCCTAACAGGCACGAGCAACCGCGGGCTCAGGAATCGCAATACAATAGGAGTTTATCGCTTTATTGGGCCACAAACGCTATATTCTCACTGAAACGTCCGATTCTCATCCACCAAAGCTTAAATCGCGCGTTTTGACGTGACGAGACGAACGAAACACAGTCCTAACACGCAGGAGCAACTGCGGGCTCAGGAATCGCAATAGAATCGGAGTTTATCGCTTTATTATGCCACAGACGCTATCTTCCCACTGAAACGTCCGATTCTCATTCACCAAAGCTTAAATCGCGTGCTTTGACGTAAAGAGACGAACGAAACACGGTCGTAGCACGCAGGAGCAACCGCGGGCTCAGGAATCGCAATACAATGGGAGTTTATCGGTTTATTGGGCCACAAACGCCATCTTCTCACTGCAACGTCCGATTCTCATTCACCAAAGCTTAAATCGCGTGCTTTGACGTAAAGAGACGAACGGAACACAGTCCTAACACGCAGGAGCAACCGCGGGCTCAGGAATCGCAATACAATCGGAGTTCATTGCCTTATTGGGCCACAAACGCTATCTTCTCACTGCAACGTCCGATTCTCATTCACCAAAGCTTAAATCGCGTGCTTTGACGTAAAGAGACGAACGGAACACAGTCCTAACACGCAGGAGCAACCGCGGGCTCAGGAATCGCAATACAATCGGAGTTTATCGACTTATTGGGCCACAAACGCTATCTTCTCACTGCAGCGTCCGATTCTCATTCACCAAAGCTTAAATCGCGCGGTTTGACGTGAAAAGACGAACGGAACACAGTCCTAACACGCAGGAGCGACCGCGGGCTCAGGAATCGCATTAGAATCGGAGTTTATCGCTTTATTGGGCCACAAACGCCATCTTCTCACTGCAACGTCCGATTCTCATTCACCAAAGCTTAAATCGCGCGGTTTGACGTGAGAAGACGAACGGAACACAGCCCTAACACGCAGGAGCAACCGCGGGCTCAGGAATCGCAATACAATCGGAGTTTATCGCCTTATTGGGCCACAAACGCTATCTTCTCACTGCAACGTCCGATTCTCATTCACCAAAGCTTAAATCGCGCGTTTTGACGTGAAAAGACGAACGGAACACAGTCCTAACATGCAGGAGCAACCGCGGGCTCAGGAATCGCAATACAATCGGAGTTTATCGCTTTACTGGGCCACAAACGCTATCGCCTCACTGAAACGTCCGATTTTCATTCACCGAAGCTCAATTCGCGTGTTTGGACGTGAAAAGACGAACGGAACACAGTCCCAACACGTAGGAGCAACCGCGGGCTCAGGAATCGCATTAGAATCGGAGTTTATCTCTTTATTGGGCCACAAACGCTATCTTCTCACTGCAACGTCCGATTCTCATTTACCGAAGCTTAAATCGCGTGGTTGGACGTGAAAAGTCGAACGAAACACAGTCCTAACACGCAGGAGCAACCGCGGGCTCAGGAATTGCAATACAATCGGAGTTTATCGCTTTATTGGGCTACAAACGCCATCTTCTCACTGCAACGTCCGATTCTCATTCACCAAAGCTTAAATCGCGCGGTTTGACGTGAGAAGACGAACGGAACACAGTCCTAACACGCAGTAGCCACCGCGGGCTCAGGAGTCGCAATACAATCGGAGTTTATCGCTTTATTGGGCCACAAACGCCATCTTCTCACTGCAACGTCCGATTCTCATTCACCAAAGCTTAAATCGCGTGCTTTGACGTAAAGAGACGAACGGAACACAGTCCTAACACGCAGGAGCAACCGCGGGCTCAGGAATCGCAATACAATCGGAGTTCATCGCCTTATTGGGCCACAAACGCTATCTTCTCACTGCAACGTCCGATTCTCATTCACCAAAGCTTAAATCGCGCGTTTTGACGTGAAAAGACGAACGGAACACAGCCCTAACACGCAGGAGCAACCGCGGGATCAGGAATCGCAATAGAATCGGAGTTTATCGCTATATTGGGCCACAAACGCTATCTTCTCACTGAAACGTCCGATTCTCATTCACCGAAGCTTAAATCGCGTGCTTTGACGTAAAGAGACGAACGAAACACAGTCCTAACACGCAGGAGCAACTGCGGGCTCAGGAATCGCAATAGAATCGGAGTTTATCGCTTTATTATGCCACAGACGCTATCTTCCCACTGAAACGTCCGATTCTCATTCACCAAAGCTTAAATCGCGTGCTTTGACGTAAAGAGACGAACGAAACACAGTCCTAACAGGCACGAGCAACCGCGGGCTCAGGAATCGCAATACAATAGGAGTTTATCGCTTTATTGGGCCACAAACGCTATATTCTCACTGAAACGTCCGATTCTCATCCACCAAAGCTTAAATCGCGCGTTTTGACGTGACGAGACGAACGAAACACAGTCCTAACACGCAGGAGCAACTGCGGGCTCAGGAATCGCAATAGAATCGGAGTTTATCGCTTTATTATGCCACAGACGCTATCTTCCCACTGAAACGTCCGATTCTCATTCACCAAAGCTTAAATCGCGTGCTTTGACGTAAAGAGACGAACGAAACACAGTCGTAGCACGCAGGAGCAACCGCGGGCTCAGGAATCGCAATACAATGGGAGTTTATCGGTTTATTGGGCCACAAACGCCATCTTCTCACTGCAACGTCCGATTCTCATTCACCAAAGCTTAAATCGCGTGCTTTGACGTAAAGAGACGAACGGAACACAGTCCTAACACGCAGGAGCAACCGCGGGCTCAGGAATCGCAATACAATCGGAGTTTATCGACTTATTGGGCCACAAACGCTATCTTCTCACTGCAGCGTCCGATTCTCATTCACCAAAGCTTAAATCGCGCGGTTTGACGTGAAAAGACGAACGGAACACAGTCCTAACACGCAGGAGCGACCGCGGGCTCAGGAATCGCATTAGAATCGGAGTTTATCGCTTTATTGGGCCACAAACGCCATCTTCTCACTGCAACGTCCGATTCTCATTCACCAAAGCTTAAATCGCGCGGTTTGACGTGAGAAGACGAACGGAACACAGCCCTAACACGCAGGAGCAACCGCGGGCTCAGGAATCGCAATACAATCGGAGTTTATCGCCTTATTGGGCCACAAACGCTATCGCCTCACTGAAACGTCCGATTTTCATTCACCGAAGCTCAATTCGCGTGTTTGGACGTGAAAAGACGAACGGAACACAGTCCCAACACGTAGGAGCAACCGCGGGCTCAGGAATCGCATTAGAATCGGAGTTTATCTCTTTATTGGGCCACAAACGCTATCTTCTCACTGCAACGTCCGATTCTCATTTACCGAAGCTTAAATCGCGTGGTTGGACGTGAAAAGTCGAACGAAACACAGTCCTAACACGCAGGAGCAACCGCGGGCTCAGGAATTGCAATACAATCGGAGTTTATCGCTTTATTGGGCTACAAACGCCATCTTCTCACTGCAACGTCCGATTCTCATTCACCAAAGCTTAAATCGCGCGGTTTGACGTGAGAAGACGAACGGAACACAGTCCTAACACGCAGTAGCCACCGCGGGCTCAGGAGTCGCAATACAATCGGAGTTTATCGCTTTATTGGGCCACAAACGCCATCTTCTCACTGCAATTTCCGATTCTCATTCACCAAAGCTTAAATCGCGCGGTTTGACGTGAGAAGACGAACGGAACACAGCCCTAACACGCAGGAGCAACCGCGGGCTCAGGAATCGCAATACAATCGGAGTTTATCGCCTTATTGGGCCACAAACGCTATCTTCTCACTGCAACGTCCGATTCTCATTCACCAAAGCTTAAATCCCGCGTTTTGACGTGAAAAGACGAACGGAACACAGTCCTAACATGCAGGAGCAACCGCGGGCTCAGGAATCGCAATACAATCGGAGTTTATCGCTTTACTGGGCCACAAACGCTATCGCCTCACTGAAACGTCCGATTTTCATTCACCGAAGCTCAATTCGCGTGTTTGGACGTGAAAAGACGAACGGAACACAGTCCCAACACGTAGGAGCAACCGCGGGCTCAGGAATCGCATTAGAATCGGAGTTTATCTCTTTATTGGGCCACAAACGCTATCTTCTCACTGCAACGTCCGATTCTCATTTACCGAAGCTTAAATCGCGTGGTTGGACGTGAAAAGTCGAACGAAACACAGTCCTAACACGCAGGAGCAACCGCGGGCTCAGGAATTGCAATACAATCGGAGTTTATCGCTTTATTGGGCTACAAACGCCATCTTCTCACTGCAACGTCCGATTCTCATTCACCAAAGCTTAAATCGCGCGGTTTGACGTGAGAAGACGAACGGAACACAGTCCTAACACGCAGTAGCCACCGCGGGCTCAGGAGTCGCAATACAATCGGAGTTTATCGCTTTATTGGGCCACAAACGCCATCTTCTCACTGCAATTTCCGATTCTCATTCACCAAAGCTTAAATCGCGTGCTTTGACGTAAAGAGACGAACGGAACACAGTCCTAACACGCAGGAGCAACCGCGGGCTCAGGAATCGCAATACAATCGGAGTTCATCGCCTTATTGGGCCACAAACGCTATCTTCTCACTGCAACGTCCGATTCTCATTCACCAAAGCTTAAATCGCGCGTTTTGACGTGAAAAGACGAACGGAACACAGCCCTAACACGCAGGAGCAACCGCGGGATCAGGAATCGCAATAGAATCGGAGTTTATCGCTATATTGGGCCACAAACGCTATCTTCTCACTGAAACGTCCGATTCTCATTCACCGAAGCTTAAATCGCGTGCTTTGACGTAAAGAGACGAACGAAACACAGTCCTAACACGCAGGAGCAACTGCGGGCTCAGGAATCGCAATAGAATCGGAGTTTATCGCTTTATTATGCCACAGACGCTATCTTCCCACTGAAACGTCCGATTCTCATTCACCAAAGCTTAAATCGCGTGCTTTGACGTAAAGAGACGAACGAAACACAGTCGTAGCACGCAGGAGCAACCGCGGGCTCAGGAATCGCAATACAATGGGAGTTTATCGGTTTATTGGGCCACAAACGCCATCTTCTCACTGCAACGTCCGATTCTCATTCACCAAAGCTTAAATCGCGTGCTTTGACGTAAAGAGACGAACGGAACACAGTCCTAACACGCAGGAGCAACCGCGGGCTCAGGAATCGCAATACAATCGGAGTTCATTGCCTTATTGGGCCACAAACGCTATCTTCTCACTGCAACGTCCGATTCTCATTCACCAAAGCTTAAATCGCGTGCTTTGACGTAAAGAGACGAACGGAACACAGTCCTAACACGCAGGAGCAACCGCGGGCTCAGGAATCGCAATACAATCGGAGTTTATCGACTTATTGGGCCACAAACGCTATCTTCTCACTGCAGCGTCCGATTCTCATTCACCAAAGCTTAAATCGCGCGGTTTGACGTGAAAAGACGAACGGAACACAGTCCTAACACGCAGGAGCGACCGCGGGCTCAGGAATCGCATTAGAATCGGAGTTTATCGCTTTATTGGGCCACAAACGCCATCTTCTCACTGCAACGTCCGATTCTTATTCACCAAAGCTTAAATCGCGCGGTTTGACGTGAGAAGACGAACGGAACACAGCCCTAACACGCAGGAGCAACCGCGGGCTCAGGAATCGCAATACAATCGGAGTTTATCGCCTTATTGGGCCACAAACGCTATCTTCTCACTGCAACGTCCGATTCTCATTCACCAAAGCTTAAATCGCGCGTTTTGACGTGAAAAGACGAACGGAACACAGTCCTAACATGCAGGAGCAACCGCGGGCTCAGGAATCGCAATACAATCGGAGTTTATCGCTTTACTGGGCCACAAACGCTATCGCCTCACTGAAACGTCCGATTTTCATTCACCGAAGCTCAATTCGCGTGTTTGGACGTGAAAAGACGAACGGAACACAGTCCCAACACGTAGGAGCAACCGCGGGCTCAGGAATCGCATTAGAATCGGAGTTTATCTCTTTATATTGCCACAAACGCTATCTTCTCACTGCAACGTCCGATTCTCATTTACCGAAGCTTAAATCGCGTGGTTGGACGTGAAAAGTCGAACGAAACACAGTCCTAACACGCAGGAGCAACCGCGGGCTCAGGAATTGCAATACAATCGGAGTTTATCGCTTTATTGGGCTACAAACGCCATCTTCTCACTGCAACGTCCGATTCTCATTCACCAAAGCTTAAATCGCGCGGTTTGACGTGAGAAGACGAACGGAACACAGTCCTAACACGCAGTAGCCACCGCGGGCTCAGGAGTCGCAATACAATCGGAGTTTATCGCTTTATTGGGCCACAAACGCCATCTTCTCACTGCAATTTCCGATTCTCATTCACCAAAGCTTAAATCGCGTGCTTTGACGTAAAGAGACGAACGGAACACAGTCCTAACACGCAGGAGCAACCGCGGGCTCAGGAATCGCAATACAATCGGAGTTCATCGCCTTATTGGGCCACAAACGCTATCTTCTCACTGCAACGTCCGATTCTCATTCACCAAAGCTTAAATCGCGCGTTTTGACGTGAAAAGACGAACGGAACACAGCCCTAACACGCAGGAGCAACCGCGGGATCAGGAATCGCAATAGAATCGGAGTTTATCGCTATATTGGGCCACAAACGCTATCTTCTCACTGAAACGTCCGATTCTCATTCACCGAAGCTTAAATCGCGTGCTTTGACGTAAAGAGACGAACGAAACACAGTCCTAACACGCAGGAGCAACTGCGGGCTCAGGAATCGCAATAGAATCGGAGTTTATCGCTTTATTATGCCACAGACGCTATCTTCCCACTGAAACGTCCGATTCTCATTCACCAAAGCTTAAATCGCGTGCTTTGACGTAAAGAGACGAACGAAACACAGTCCTAACAGGCACGAGCAACCGCGGGCTCAGGAATCGCAATACAATAGGAGTTTATCGCTTTATTGGGCCACAAACGCTATATTCTCACTGAAACGTCCGATTCTCATTCACCAAAGCTTAAATCGCGCGTTTTGACGTGACGAGACGAACGAAACACAGTCCTAACACGCAGGAGCAACTGCGGGCTCAGGAATCGCAATAGAATCGGAGTTTATCGCTTTATTATGCCACAGACGCTATCTTCCCACTGAAACGTCCGATTCTCATTCACCAAAGCTTAAATCGCGTGCTTTGACGTAAAGAGACGAACGAAACACAGTCGTAGCACGCAGGAGCAACCGCGGGCTCAGGAATCGCAATACAATGGGAGTTTATCGGTTTATTGGGCCACAAACGCCATCTTCTCACTGCAACGTCCGATTCTCATTCACCAAAGCTTAAATCGCGTGCTTTGACGTAAAGAGACGAACGGAACACAGTCCTAACACGCAGGAGCAACCGCGGGCTCAGGAATCGCAATACAATCGGAGTTCATTGCCTTATTGGGCCACAAACGCTATCTTCTCACTGCAACGTCCGATTCTCATTCACCAAAGCTAAAATCGCGTGCTTTGACGTAAAGAGACGAACGGAACACAGTCCTAACACGCAGGAGCAACCGCGGGCTCAGGAATCGCAATACAATCGGAGTTTATCGACTTATTGGGCCACAAACGCTATCTTCTCACTGCAGCGTCCGATTCTCATTCACCAAAGCTTAAATCGCGCGGTTTGACGTGAAAAGACGAACGGAACAATGTCCTAACACGCAGGAGCAACCGCGGGCTCAGGAATCGCATTAGAATCGGAGTTTATCGCTTTATTGGGCCGCAAACGCCATCTTCTCACTGCAACGTCCGATTCTCATTCACCAAAGCTTAAATCGCGCGGTTTGACGTGAGAAGACGAACGGAACACAGCCCTAGCACGCAGGAGCAACCGCGGGCTCAGGAATCGCAATACAATCGGAGTTTATCGCCTCATTGGGCCACAAACGCTATCTTCTCACTGCAACGTCCGATTCTCATTCACCAAAGCTTAAATCGCGCGTTTTGACGTGAAAAGACGAACGGAACACAGTCCTAACATGCAGGAGCAACCGCGGGCTCAGGAATCGCAATACAATCGGAGTTTATCGCTTTACTGGGCCACAAACGCTATCGCCTCACTGAAACGTCCGATTTTCATTCACCGAAGCTCAATTCGCGTGTTTGGACGTGAAAAGACGAACGGAACACAGTCCCAACACGTAGGAGCAACCGCGGGCTCAGGAATCGCATTAGAATCGGAGTTTATCTCTTTATTGGGCCACAAACGCTATCTTTCACTGCAACGTCCGATTCTCATTTACCGAAGCTTAAATCGCGTGTTTGGACGTGAAAAGTCGAACGGAACACAGTCCTAACACGCAGGAGCAACCGCGGGCTCAGGAATCGCAATACAATCGGAGTTTATCGCTTTATTGGGCCACAAACGCTATCTTCTCACTGCAACGTCCGATTCTCATTTACCGAAGCTTAAATCGCGTGCTTTGACGTAAAGAGACGGACGAAACACAGTCCTAACACGCAGGAGCAACTGCGGGCTCAGGAATCGCAATAGAATCGGAGTTTATCGCTTTATTATGCCACAGACGCTATCTTCCCACTGAAACGTCCGATTCTCATTCACCAAAGCTTAAATCGCGTGCTTTGACGTAAAGAGACGAACGAAACACAGTCCTAACAGGCACGAGCAACCGCGGGCTCAGGAATCGCAATACAATAGGAGTTTATCGCTTTATTGGGCCACAAACGCTATATTCTCACTGAAACGTCCGATTCTCATTCACCAAAGCTTAAATCGCGCGTTTTGACGTGACGAGACGAACGAAACACAGTCCTAACACGCAGGAGCAACTGCGGGCTCAGGAATCGCAATAGAATCGGAGTTTATCGCTTTATTATGCCACAGACGCTATCTTCCCACTGAAACGTCCGATTCTCATTCACCAAAGCTTAAATCGCGTGCTTTGACGTAAAGAGACGAACGAAACACAGTCGTAGCACGCAGGAGCAACCGCGGGCTCAGGAATCGCAATACAATGGGAGTTTATCGGTTTATTGGGCCACAAACGCCATCTTCTCACTGCAACGTCCGATTCTCATTCACCAAAGCTTAAATCGCGTGCTTTGACGTAAAGAGACGAACGGAACACAGTCCTAACACGCAGGAGCAACCGCGGGCTCAGGAATCGCAATACAATCGGAGTTCATTGCCTTATTGGGCCACAAACGCTATCTTCTCACTGCAACGTCCGATTCTCATTCACCAAAGCTTAAATCGCGCGGTTTGACGTGAAAAGACGAACGGAACAATGTCCTAACACGCAGGAGCAACCGCGGGCTCAGGAATCGCATTAGAATCGGAGTTTATCGCTTTATTGGGCCGCAAACGCCATCTTCTCACTGCAACGTCCGATTCTCATTCACCAAAGCTTAAATCGCGCGGTTTGACGTGAGAAGACGAACGGAACACAGCCCTAGCACGCAGGAGCAACCGCGGGCTCAGGAATCGCAATACAATCGGAGTTTATCGCCTCATTGGGCCACAAACGCTATCTTCTCACTGCAACGTCCGATTCTCATTCACCAAAGCTTAAATCGCGCGTTTTGACGTGAAAAGACGAACGGAACACAGTCCTAACATGCAGGAGCAACCGCGGGCTCAGGAATCGCAATACAATCGGAGTTTATCGCTTTACTGGGCCACAAACGCTATCGCCTCACTGAAACGTCCGATTTTCATTCACCGAAGCTCAATTCGCGTGTTTGGACGTGAAAAGATGAACGGAACACAGTCCCAACACGTAGGAGCAACCGCGGGCTCAGGAATCGCATTAGAATCGGAGTTTATCTCTTTATTGGGCCACAAACGCTATCTTTCACTGCAACGTCCGATTCTCATTTACCGAAGCTTAAATCGCGTGTTTGGACGTGAAAAGTCGAACGGAACACAGTCCTAACACGCAGGAGCAACCGCGGGCTCAGGAATCGCAATACAATCGGAGTTTATCGCTTTATTGGGCCACAAACGCTATCTTCTCACTGCAACGTCCGATTCTCATTTACCGAAGCTTAAATCGCGTGCTTTGACGTAAAGAGACGGACGAAACACAGTCCTAACACGCAGGAGCAACTGCGGGCTCAGGAATCGCAATAGAATCGGAGTTTATCGCTTTATTATGCCACAGACGCTATCTTCCCACTGAAACGTCCGATTCTCATTCACCAAAGCTTAAATCGCGTGCTTTGACGTAAAGAGACGAACGAAACACAGTCCTAACAGGCACGAGCAACCGCGGGCTCAGGAATCGCAATACAATAGGAGTTTATCGCTTTATTGGGCCACAAACGCTATATTCTCACTGAAACGTCCGATTCTCATTCACCAAAGCTTAAATCGCGCGTTTTGACGTGACGAGACGAACGAAACACAGTCCTAACACGCAGGAGCAACTGCGGGCTCAGGAATCGCAATAGAATCGGAGTTTATCGCTTTATTATGCCACAGACGCTATCTTCCCACTGAAACGTCCGATTCTCATTCACCAAAGCTTAAATCGCGTGCTTTGACGTAAAGAGACGAACGAAACACAGTCGTAGCACGCAGGAGCAACCGCGGGCTCAGGAATCGCAATACAATGGGAGTTTATCGGTTTATTGGGCCACAAACGCCATCTTCTCACTGCAACGTCCGATTCTCATTCACCAAAGCTTAAATCGCGTGCTTTGACGTAAAGAGACGAACGGAACACAGTCCTAACACGCAGGAGCAACCGCGGGCTCAGGAATCGCAATACAATCGGAGTTCATTGCCTTATTGGGCCACAAACGCTATCTTCTCACTGCAACGTCCGATTCTCATTCACCAAAGCTTAAATCGCGTGCTTTGACGTAAAGAGACGAACGGAACACAGTCCTAACACGCAGGAGCAACCGCGGGCTCAGGAATCGCAATACAATCGGAGTTTATCGACTTATTGGGCCACAAACGCTATCTTCTCACTGCAGCGTCCGATTCTCATTCACCAAAGCTTAAATCGCGCGGTTTGACGTGAAAAGACGAACGGAACACAGTCCTAACACGCAGGAGCAACCGCGGGCTCAGGAATCGCCTTAGAATCGGAGTTTATCGCTTTATTGGGCCACAAACGCCATCTTCTCACTGCAACGTCCGATTCTCATTCACCAAAGCTTAAATCGCGCGGTTTGACGTGAGAAGACGAACGGAACACAGCCCTAACACGCAGGAGCAACCGTGGGCTTAGGAATCGCAATACAATCGGAGTTTATCGCCTCATTGGGCCACAAACGCTATCTTCTCACTGCAACGTCCGATTCCCATTCACCAAAGCTTAAATCGCGCGTTTTGACGTGAAAAGACGAACGGAACACAGTCCTAACATGCAGGAGCAACCGCGGGCTCAGGAATCGCAATACAATCGGAGTTTATCGCTTTACTGGGCCACAAACGCTATCGCCTCACTGAAACGTCCGATTTTCATTCACCGAAGCTCAATTCGCGTGTTTGGACGTGAAAAGACGAACGGAACACAGTCCCAACACGTAGGAGCAACCGCGGGCTCAGGAATCGCATTAGAATCGGAGTTTATCTCTTTATTGGGCCACAAACGCTATCTTCTCACTGCAACGTCCGATTCTCATTTACCGAAGCTTAAATCGCGTGGTTGGACGTGAAAAGTCGAACGGAACACAGTCCTAACACGCAGGAGCAACCGCGGGCTCAGGAATTGCAATACAATCGGAGTTTATCGCTTTATTGGGCTACAAACGCTATCTTTTCACTGAAACGTCCGATTCTCATTCACCAAAGCTTAAATCGCGCGTTTTGACGTGAAAAGACGAACGGAACACAGTCCTAACACGCAGGAGCAACCGCGGGCTCAGGAATCGCATTAGAATCGGAGTTTATCGCTTTATTGGGCTACAAACGCCA
The DNA here is from genome assembly GCA_963989405.1 of Trypoxylon attenuatum. Lineage (NCBI taxonomy): Eukaryota > Metazoa > Arthropoda > Insecta > Hymenoptera > Crabronidae > Trypoxylon > Trypoxylon attenuatum. Next base: position 16,234 of record CAXDIT010000011.1, on the reverse strand, counting down.
TCTTCTCACTGCAACGTCCGATTCTCATTCACCAAAGCTTAAATCGCGCGGTTTGACGTGAGAAGACGAACGGAACACAGTCCTAACACGCAGGAGCCACCGCGGGCTCAGGAGTCGCAATACAATCGGAGTTTATCGCTTTATTGGGCCACAAACGCCATCTTCTCACTGCAACGTCCGATTCTCATTCACCAAAGCTTAAATCGCGTGCTTTGACGTAAAGAGACGAACGGAACACAGTCCTAACACGCAGGAGCAACCGCGGGCTCAGGAATCGCAATACAATCGGAGTTTATCGCCTTATTGGGCCACAAACGCTATCTTCTCACTGCAACGTCCGATTCTCATTCACCAAAGCTTAAATCGCGCGTTTTGACGTGAAAAGACGAACGGAACACAGTCCTAACATGCAGGAGCAACCGCGGGCTCAGGAATCGCAATACAATCGGAGTTTATCGCTTTACTGGGCCACAAACGCTATCGCCTCACTGAAACGTCCGATTTTCATTCACTGAAGCTCAATTCGCGTGTTTGGACGTGAAAAGACGAACGGAACACAGTCCCAACACGTAGGAGCAACCGCGGGCTCAGGAATCGCATTAGAATCGGAGTTTATCTCTTTATTGGGCCACAAACGCTATCTTCTCACTGCAACGTCCGATTCTCATTTACCGAAGCTTAAATCGCGTGCTTTGACGTAAAGAGACGAACGAAACACAGTCCTAACACGCAGGAGCAACCGCGGGCTCAGGAATCGCAATACAATCGGAGTTCATTGCCTTATTGGGCCACAAACGCTATCTTCTCACTGCAACGTCCGATTCTGATTCACCAAAGCTTAAATCGCGTGCTTTGACGGAAAGAGACGAACGGAACACAGTCCTAACACGCAGGAGCAACCGCGGGCTCAGGAATCGCAATACAATCGGAGTCTATCGCTTTATTCGGCCACAAACGCTTTCTTCTCACTGCAACGTTCGATTCTCATTCACCAAAGCTTAAATCGCGCGTTTTGACGTGAAAAGGCGAACGGAACACAGCCCCAACACGCAGGAGCAACCGCGGGCTCAGGAATCGCAATACAATCGGAGTTTATCGCCTTATTGGGCCACAAACGCTATCTTCTCACTGCAACGTCCGATTCTCATTCACCAAAGCTTAAATCGCGCGTTTTGACGTGAAAAGACGAACGGAACACAGCCCTAACACGCAGGAGCAACCGCGGGCTCAGGAATCGCATTAGAGTGGGAGTTTATCGCTTCATTGGGCCACAAACGCTATCTTCTCACTGAAACGTCCGATTCTCATTCACCACAGCTTAAATCGCGTGCTTTGACGTAAAGAGACGAACGAAACACAGTCCTAACACGCAGGAGCAACCGCGGGCTCAGGAATCGCAATACAATCGGTGTTTATCGCTTTATTGGGCTACAAACGCTATCTTCTCACTGCAACGTCCGATTCTCATTCACCAAAGCTTAAATCGCGCGTTTTGACGTGAAAACACGAACGGAACACAGTCCTAACACGCAGGAGCAACCGCGGGCTCAGGAATCGCAATACAATCGGAGTTTATCGCTTTATTGGGCTACAAACGCTATATTCTCACTGAAACGTCCGATTCTCATTCACCAAAGCTTAAATCGCGCGTTTTGACGTGAAAAGGCGAACGGAACACAGTCCTAACACGCAGGAGCAACCGCAGGCTCAGGAATCGCAATACATTCGGAGTTTATCGCTTTATTGGGCTACAAACGCTATATTCTCACTGAAACGTCCGATTTTCATTCACCGAAGCTTAAATCGCGTGTTTGGACGTGAAAGGACGAACGGAACACAGTCCTAACACGCAGGAGCAAACGCGGGCTCAGGAATCGCATTAGAATCGGAGTTTATCGCTATATTGGGCCACAAACGCCATCTTCTCACTGCAACGTCCGATTCTCATTCACCAAAGCTTAAATCGCGCGTTTTGACGTGAAAAGGCGAACGGAACACAGTCCTAACACGCAGGAGCAACCGCAGGCTCAGGATTCGCAATACATTCGGAGTTTATCGCTTTATTGGGCTACAAACGCTATATTCTCACTGAAACGTCCGATTCTCATTCACCAAAGCTTAAATTGCGCGTTTTGACGTGAAAGGGCGAACGGAACACAGTCCTAACACGCAGGAGCAACCGCGGGCTCAGGAATCGCATTAGAGTCGGAGTTTATCGCTTTATTGGGCCACAAACGCCATCTTCTCACTGCAACGTCCGATTCTCATTCACCAAAGCTTAAATCGCGCGGTTTGACGTGAGAAGACGAACGGAACACAGTCCTAACACGCAGGAGCAACCGCAGGCTCAGGAATCGCAATACATTCGGAGTTTATCGCTTTATTGAGCTACAAACGCTATATTCTCACTGAAACGTCCGATTCTCATTCACCAAAGCTTAAATTGCGCGTTTTGACGTGAAAGGGCGAACGGAACACAGTCCTAACACGCAGGAGCAACCGCGGGCTCAGGAATCGCATTAGAATCGGAGTTTATCGCTTTATTGGGCCACAAACGCCATCTTCTCACTGCAACGTCCGATTCTCATTCACCAAAGCTTAAATCGCGCGGTTTGACGTGAGAAGACGAACGGAACACAGTCCTAACACGCAGGAGCAACCGCGGGCTCAGGAATCGCAATACAATCGGAGTTTATCGCTTTATTCGGCCACAAACGCTACCTTCTCACTGCAACGTCCGATACTCATTGACCAAAGCTTAAATCGCGCGTTTTGACGTGAAAAGACGAACGGAACACAGCCCTAACACGCAGGAGCAACCGCGGGCTCAGGAATCGCAATACAATCGGAGTTTATCGCCTTATTGGGCCACAAACGCTATCTTCTCACTGCAACGTCCGATTCTCATTCACCAAAGCTTAAATCGCGCGTTTTGACGTGAAAAGTCGACCGGAACACAGTTATAACACGCAGGAGCAACCGCGGGCTGAGGAATCGCAATAGAATCGGAGTTTATCGCTATATTGGGCCACAAACGCTATCTTCTCACTGCAACGTCCGATTCTCATTCACCGAAGCTTAAATCGCGTGTTTGGACGTGAAAAGTCGGACGGAACACAGTATTAACACGCAGGAGCAACCGCTGGCTCAGGAATCGCAATACAATCGGAGTTTGTCGCTTTATTGGGCTACAAACGCTATCTTCTCACTGAAACGTCTGATTCTCATTCACCAAAGCTTAAATCGCGCGTTTTGACGTGAAAAGTCGAACGGAACACAGTCCTAACACGCAGGAGCAACCGCAGGCTCAGGAATCGCAATACAATCGGAGTTTATCGCTTTATTGGGCTACAAACGCTATATTCTCACTGAAACGTCCGATTCTCATTCACCAAAGCTTAAATTGCGCGTTTTGACGTGAAAAGGCGAACGGAACACAGTCCTAACACGCAGGAGCAACCGCGGGCTCAGGAATCGCATTGGAATCGGAGTTCATTGCTATATTGGGCCACAAACGCCATCTTCTCACTGCAACGTCCGATTCTCATTCACCAAAGCTTAAATCGCGTGCCTTGACGTAAAGAGACGAACGGAACATAGTCCTAACACGCAGGTGCAACCGCGGGCTCAGGAATCGCAATACAATCGGAGTTTATCGCTTTATTGGGCTACAAACGCTATATTCTCACTGAAAGGTCCGACTCTCATTCACCAAAGCTTAAATCGCGCGTTTTGACGTGAAAAGACGAACGGAACACAGCCCTAACACGCAGGAGCAACCGCGGGCTCAGGAATCGCAATACAATCGGAGTTTATCGCTATATTGGGCCACAAACGCTATCTTCTCACTGAAACGTCCGATTCTCATTCACCAAAGCTTAAATCGCGTGCTTTGACGTAAAGAGACGAACGGAACACAGTCCTAACACGCAGGAGCAACCGCGGGCTCAGGAATCGCAATACAATCGGAGTTTATCGCTTTATTGGACTACAAACGCTATATTCTCACTGCAACGTCCGATTCTCATTCACCAAAGCTTAAATCGCGTGCCTTGACGTAAAGAGACGAACGGAACATAGTCCTAACACGCAGGTGCAACCGCGGGCTCAGGAATCGCAATACAATCGGAGTTTATCGCTTTATTGGGCTACAAACGCTATATTCTCACTGAAAGGTCCGACTCTCATTCACCAAAGCTTAAATCGCGCGTTTTGACGTGAAAAGACGAACGGAACACAGCCCTAACACGCAGGAGCAACCGCGGGCTCAGGAATCGCAATACAATCGGAGTTTATCGCTATATTGGGCCACAAACGCTATCTTCTCACTGAAACGTCCGATTCTCATTCACCAAAGCTTAAATCGCGTGCTTTGACGTAAAGAGACGAACGAAACACAGTCCTAACACGCAGGAGCAACTGCGGGCTCAGGAATCGCAATAGAATCGGAGTTTATCGCTTTATTATGCCACAGACGCTATCTTCCCACTGAAACGTCCGATTCTCATTCACCAAAGCTTAAATCGCGTGCTTTGACGTAAAGAGACGAACGAAACACAGTCCTAACAGGCACGAGCAACCGCGGGCTCAGGAATCGCAATACAATAGGAGTTTATCGCTTTATTGGGCCACAAACGCTATATTCTCACTGAAACGTCCGATTCTCATCCACCAAAGCTTAAATCGCGCGTTTTGACGTGACGAGACGAACGAAACACAGTCCTAACACGCAGGAGCAACTGCGGGCTCAGGAATCGCAATAGAATCGGAGTTTATCGCTTTATTATGCCACAGACGCTATCTTCCCACTGAAACGTCCGATTCTCATTCACCAAAGCTTAAATCGCGTGCTTTGACGTAAAGAGACGAACGAAACACAGTCGTAGCACGCAGGAGCAACCGCGGGCTCAGGAATCGCAATACAATGGGAGTTTATCGGTTTATTGGGCCACAAACGCCATCTTCTCACTGCAACGTCCGATTCTCATTCACCAAAGCTTAAATCGCGTGCTTTGACGTAAAGAGACGAACGGAACACAGTCCTAACACGCAGGAGCAACCGCGGGCTCAGGAATCGCAATACAATCGGAGTTTATCGACTTATTGGGCCACAAACGCTATCTTCTCACTGCAGCGTCCGATTCTCATTCACCAAAGCTTAAATCGCGCGGTTTGACGTGAAAAGACGAACGGAACACAGTCCTAACACGCAGGAGCGACCGCGGGCTCAGGAATCGCATTAGAATCGGAGTTTATCGCTTTATTGGGCCACAAACGCCATCTTCTCACTGCAACGTCCGATTCTCATTCACCAAAGCTTAAATCGCGCGGTTTGACGTGAGAAGACGAACGGAACACAGCCCTAACACGCAGGAGCAACCGCGGGCTCAGGAATCGCAATACAATCGGAGTTTATCGCCTTATTGGGCCACAAACGCTATCTTCTCACTGCAACGTCCGATTCTCATTCACCAAAGCTTAAATCGCGCGTTTTGACGTGAAAAGACGAACGGAACACAGTCCTAACATGCAGGAGCAACCGCGGGCTCAGGAATCGCAATACAATCGGAGTTTATCGCTTTACTGGGCCACAAACGCTATCGCCTCACTGAAACGTCCGATTTTCATTCACCGAAGCTCAATTCGCGTGTTTGGACGTGAAAAGACGAACGGAACACAGTCCCAACACGTAGGAGCAACCGCGGGCTCAGGAATCGCATTAGAATCGGAGTTTATCTCTTTATTGGGCCACAAACGCTATCTTCTCACTGCAACGTCCGATTCTCATTTACCGAAGCTTAAATCGCGTGGTTGGACGTGAAAAGTCGAACGAAACACAGTCCTAACACGCAGGAGCAACCGCGGGCTCAGGAATTGCAATACAATCGGAGTTTATCGCTTTATTGGGCTACAAACGCCATCTTCTCACTGCAACGTCCGATTCTCATTCACCAAAGCTTAAATCGCGCGGTTTGACGTGAGAAGACGAACGGAACACAGTCCTAACACGCAGTAGCCACCGCGGGCTCAGGAGTCGCAATACAATCGGAGTTTATCGCTTTATTGGGCCACAAACGCCATCTTCTCACTGCAATTTCCGATTCTCATTCACCAAAGCTTAAATCGCGCGGTTTGACGTGAGAAGACGAACGGAACACAGCCCTAACACGCAGGAGCAACCGCGGGCTCAGGAATCGCAATACAATCGGAGTTTATCGCCTTATTGGGCCACAAACGCTATCTTCTCACTGCAACGTCCGATTCTCATTCACCAAAGCTTAAATCGCGCGTTTTGACGTGAAAAGACGAACGGAACACAGTCCTAACATGCAGGAGCAACCGCGGGCTCAGGAATCGCAATACAATCGGAGTTTATCGCTTTACTGGGCCACAAACGCTATCGCCTCACTGAAACGTCCGATTTTCATTCACCGAAGCTCAATTCGCGTGTTTGGACGTGAAAAGACGAACGGAACACAGTCCCAACACGTAGGAGCAACCGCGGGCTCAGGAATCGCATTAGAATCGGAGTTTATCTCTTTATTGGGCCACAAACGCTATCTTCTCACTGCAACGTCCGATTCTCATTTACCGAAGCTTAAATCGCGTGGTTGGACGTGAAAAGTCGAACGAAACACAGTCCTAACACGCAGGAGCAACCGCGGGCTCAGGAATTGCAATACAATCGGAGTTTATCGCTTTATTGGGCTACAAACGCCATCTTCTCACTGCAACGTCCGATTCTCATTCACCAAAGCTTAAATCGCGCGGTTTGACGTGAGAAGACGAACGGAACACAGTCCTAACACGCAGTAGCCACCGCGGGCTCAGGAGTCGCAATACAATCGGAGTTTATCGCTTTATTGGGCCACAAACGCCATCTTCTCACTGCAATTTCCGATTCTCATTCACCAAAGCTTAAATCGCGTGCTTTGACGTAAAGAGACGAACGGAACACAGTCCTAACACGCAGGAGCAACCGCGGGCTCAGGAATCGCAATACAATCGGAGTTCATCGCCTTATTGGGCCACAAACGCTATCTTCTCACTGCAACGTCCGATTCTCATTCACCAAAGCTTAAATCGCGCGTTTTGACGTGAAAAGACGAACGGAACACAGCCCTAACACGCAGGAGCAACCGCGGGATCAGGAATCGCAATAGAATCGGAGTTTATCGCTATATTGGGCCACAAACGCTATCTTCTCACTGAAACGTCCGATTCTCATTCACCGAAGCTTAAATCGCGTGCTTTGACGTAAAGAGACGAACGAAACACAGTCCTAACACGCAGGAGCAACTGCGGGCTCAGGAATCGCAATAGAATCGGAGTTTATCGCTTTATTATGCCACAGACGCTATCTTCCCACTGAAACGTCCGATTCTCATTCACCAAAGCTTAAATCGCGTGCTTTGACGTAAAGAGACGAACGAAACACAGTCCTAACAGGCACGAGCAACCGCGGGCTCAGGAATCGCAATACAATAGGAGTTTATCGCTTTATTGGGCCACAAACGCTATATTCTCACTGAAACGTCCGATTCTCATTCACCAAAGCTTAAATCGCGCGTTTTGACGTGACGAGACGAACGAAACACAGTCCTAACACGCAGGAGCAACTGCGGGCTCAGGAATCGCAATAGAATCGGAGTTTATCGCTTTATTATGCCACAGACGCTATCTTCCCACTGAAACGTCCGATTCTCATTCACCAAAGCTTAAATCGCGTGCTTTGACGTAAAGAGACGAACGAAACACAGTCGTAGCACGCAGGAGCAACCGCGGGCTCAGGAATCGCAATACAATGGGAGTTTATCGGTTTATTGGGCCACAAACGCCATCTTCTCACTGCAACGTCCGATTCTCATTCACCAAAGCTTAAATCGCGTGCTTTGACGTAAAGAGACGAACGGAACACAGTCCTAACACGCAGGAGCAACCGCGGGCTCAGGAATCGCAATACAATCGGAGTTCATTGCCTTATTGGGCCACAAACGCTATCTTCTCACTGCAACGTCCGATTCTCATTCACCAAAGCTAAAATCGCGTGCTTTGACGTAAAGAGACGAACGGAACACAGTCCTAACACGCAGGAGCAACCGCGGGCTCAGGAATCGCAATACAATCGGAGTTTATCGACTTATTGGGCCACAAACGCTATCTTCTCACTGCAGCGTCCGATTCTCATTCACCAAAGCTTAAATCGCGCGGTTTGACGTGAAAAGACGAACGGAACAATGTCCTAACACGCAGGAGCAACCGCGGGCTCAGGAATCGCATTAGAATCGGAGTTTATCGCTTTATTGGGCCGCAAACGCCATCTTCTCACTGCAACGTCCGATTCTCATTCACCAAAGCTTAAATCGCGCGGTTTGACGTGAGAAGACGAACGGAACACAGCCCTAGCACGCAGGAGCAACCGCGGGCTCAGGAATCGCAATACAATCGGAGTTTATCGCCTCATTGGGCCACAAACGCTATCTTCTCACTGCAACGTCCGATTCTCATTCACCAAAGCTTAAATCGCGCGTTTTGACGTGAAAAGACGAACGGAACACAGTCCTAACATGCCGGAGCAACCGCGGGCTCAGGAATCGCAATACAATCGGAGTTTATCGCTTTACTGGGCCACAAACGCTATCGCCTCACTGAAACGTCCGATTTTCATTCACCGAAGCTCAATTCGCGTGTTTGGACGTGAAAAGACGAACGGAACACAGTCCCAACACGTAGGAGCAACCGCGGGCTCAGGAATCGCATTAGAATCGGAGTTTATCTCTTTATTGGGCCACAAACGCTATCTTTCACTGCAACGTCCGATTCTCATTTACCGAAGCTTAAATCGCGTGTTTGGACGTGAAAAGTCGAACGGAACACAGTCCTAACACGCAGGAGCAACCGCGGGCTCAGGAATCGCAATACAATCGGAGTTTATCGCTTTATTGGGCCACAAACGCTATCTTCTCACTGCAACGTCCGATTCTCATTTACCGAAGCTTAAATCGCGTGCTTTGACGTAAAGAGACGGACGAAACACAGTCCTAACACGCAGGAGCAACTGCGGGCTCAGGAATCGCAATAGAATCGGAGTTTATCGCTTTATTATGCCACAGACGCTATCTTCCCACTGAAACGTCCGATTCTCATTCACCAAAGCTTAAATCGCGTGCTTTGACGTAAAGAGACGAACGAAACACAGTCCTAACAGGCACGAGCAACCGCGGGCTCAGGAATCGCAATACAATAGGAGTTTATCGCTTTATTGGGCCACAAACGCTATATTCTCACTGAAACGTCCGATTCTCATTCACCAAAGCTTAAATCGCGCGTTTTGACGTGACGAGACGAACGAAACACAGTCCTAACACGCAGGAGCAACTGCGGGCTCAGGAATCGCAATAGAATCGGAGTTTATCGCTTTATTATGCCACAGACGCTATCTTCCCACTGAAACGTCCGATTCTCATTCACCAAAGCTTAAATCGCGTGCTTTGACGTAAAGAGACGAACGAAACACAGTCGTAGCACGCAGGAGCAACCGCGGGCTCAGGAATCGCAATACAATGGGAGTTTATCGGTTTATTGGGCCACAAACGCCATCTTCTCACTGCAACGTCCGATTCTCATTCACCAAAGCTTAAATCGCGTGCTTTGACGTAAAGAGACGAACGGAACACAGTCCTAACACGCAGGAGCAACCGCGGGCTCAGGAATCGCAATACAATCGGAGTTCATTGCCTTATTGGGCCACAAACGCTATCTTCTCACTGCAACGTCCGATTCTCATTCACCAAAGCTTAAATCGCGCGGTTTGACGTGAAAAGACGAACGGAACAATGTCCTAACACGCAGGAGCAACCGCGGGCTCAGGAATCGCATTAGAATCGGAGTTTATCGCTTTATTGGGCCGCAAACGCCATCTTCTCACTGCAACGTCCGATTCTCATTCACCAAAGCTTAAATCGCGCGGTTTGACGTGAGAAGACGAACGGAACACAGCCCTAGCACGCAGGAGCAACCGCGGGCTCAGGAATCGCAATACAATCGGAGTTTATCGCCTCATTGGGCCACAAACGCTATCTTCTCACTGCAACGTCCGATTCTCATTCACCAAAGCTTAAATCGCGCGTTTTGACGTGAAAAGACGAACGGAACACAGTCCTAACATGCAGGAGCAACCGCGGGCTCAGGAATCGCAATACAATCGGAGTTTATCGCTTTACTGGGCCACAAACGCTATCGCCTCACTGAAACGTCCGATTTTCATTCACCGAAGCTCAATTCGCGTGTTTGGACGTGAAAAGATGAACGGAACACAGTCCCAACACGTAGGAGCAACCGCGGGCTCAGGAATCGCATTAGAATCGGAGTTTATCTCTTTATTGGGCCACAAACGCTATCTTTCACTGCAACGTCCGATTCTCATTTACCGAAGCTTAAATCGCGTGTTTGGACGTGAAAAGTCGAACGGAACACAGTCCTAACACGCAGGAGCAACCGCGGGCTCAGGAATCGCAATACAATCGGAGTTTATCGCTTTATTGGGCCACAAACGCTATCTTCTCACTGCAACGTCCGATTCTCATTTACCGAAGCTTAAATCGCGTGCTTTGACGTAAAGAGACGGACGAAACACAGTCCTAACACGCAGGAGCAACTGCGGGCTCAGGAATCGCAATAGAATCGGAGTTTATCGCTTTATTATGCCACAGACGCTATCTTCCCACTGAAACGTCCGATTCTCATTCACCAAAGCTTAAATCGCGTGCTTTGACGTAAAGAGACGAACGAAACACAGTCCTAACAGGCACGAGCAACCGCGGGCTCAGGAATGGCAATACAATAGGAGTTTATCGCTTTATTGGGCCACAAACGCTATATTCTCACTGAAACGTCCGATTCTCATTCACCAAAGCTTAAATCGCGCGTTTTGACGTGACGAGACGAACGAAACACAGTCCTAACACGCAGGAGCAACTGCGGGCTCAGGAATCGCAATAGAATCGGAGTTTATCGCTTTATTATGCCACAGACGCTATCTTCCCACTGAAACGTCCGATTCTCATTCACCAAAGCTTAAATCGCGTGCTTTGACGTAAAGAGACGAACGAAACACAGTCGTAGCACGCAGGAGCAACCGCGGGCTCAGGAATCGCAATACAATGGGAGTTTATCGGTTTATTGGGCCACAAACGCCATCTTCTCACTGCAACGTCCGATTCTCATTCACCAAAGCTTAAATCGCGTGCTTTGACGTAAAGAGACGAACGGAACACAGTCCTAACACGCAGGAGCAACCGCGGGCTCAGGAATCGCAATACAATCGGAGTTCATTGCCTTATTGGGCCACAAACGCTATCTTCTCACTGCAACGTCCGATTCTCATTCACCAAAGCTTAAATCGCGTGCTTTGACGTAAAGAGACGAACGGAACACAGTCCTAACACGCAGGAGCAACCGCGGGCTCAGGAATCGCAATACAATCGGAGTTTATCGACTTATTGGGCCACAAACGCTATCTTCTCACTGCAGCGTCCGATTCTCATTCACCAAAGCTTAAATCGCGCGGTTTGACGTGAAAAGACGAACGGAACACAGTCCTAACACGCAGGAGCAACCGCGGGCTCAGGAATCGCCTTAGAATCGGAGTTTATCGCTTTATTGGGCCACAAACGCCATCTTCTCACTGCAACGTCCGATTCTCATTCACCAAAGCTTAAATCGCGCGGTTTGACGTGAGAAGACGAACGGAACACAGCCCTAACACGCAGGAGCAACCGCGGGCTCAGGAATCGCAATACAATCGGAGTTTATCGCCTCATTGGGCCACAAACGCTATCTTCTCACTGCAACGTCCGATTCCCATTCACCAAAGCTTAAATCGCGCGTTTTGACGTGAAAAGACGAACGGAACACAGTCCTAACATGCAGGAGCAACCGCGGGCTCAGGAATCGCAATACAATCGGAGTTTATCGCTTTACTGGGCCACAAACGCTATCGCCTCACTGAAACGTCCGATTTTCATTCACCGAAGCTCAATTCGCGTGTTTGGACGTGAAAAGACGAACGGAACACAGTCCCAACACGTAGGAGCAACCGCGGGCTCAGGAATCGCATTAGAATCGGAGTTTATCTCTTTATTGGGCCACAAACGCTATCTTCTCACTGCAACGTCCGATTCTCATTTACCGAAGCTTAAATCGCGTGTTTGGACGTGAAAAGTCGAACGGAACACAGTCCTAACACGCAGGAGCAACCGCGGGCTCAGGAATCGCAATACAATCGGAGTTTATCGCTTTATTGGGCCACAAACGCTATCTTCTCACTGCAACGTCCGATTCTCATTTACCGAAGCTTAAATCGCGTGTTTGGACGTGAAAAGTCGAACGGAACACAGTCCTAACACGCAGGAGCAACCGCGGGCTCAGGAATTGCAATACAATCGGAGTTTATCGCTTTATTGGGCCACAAACGCTATCTTCTCACTGCAACGTCCGATTCTCATTTACCGAAGCTTAAATCGCGTGGTTGGACGTGAAAAGTCGAACGGAACACAGTCCTAACACGCAGGAGCAACCGCGGGCTCAGGAATTGCAATACAATCGGAGTTTATCGCTTTATTGGGCTACAAACGCTATCTTTTCACTGAAACGTCCGATTCTCATTCACCAAAGCTTAAATCGCGCGTTTTGACGTGAAAAGACGAACGGAACACAGTCCTAACACGCAGGAGCAACCGCGGGCTCAGGAATCGCATTAGAATCGGAGTTTATCGCTTTATTGGGCTACAAACGCCATCTTCTCACTGCAACGTCCGATTCTCATTCACCAAAGCTTAAATCGCGCGGTTTGACGTGAGAAGACGAACGGAACACAGTCCTAACACGCAGGAGCCACCGCGGGCTCAGGAGTCGCAATACAATCGGAGTTTATCGCTTTATTGGGCCACAAACGCCATCTTCTCACTGCAACGTCCGATTCTCATTCACCAAAGCTTAAATCGCGTGCTTTGACGTAAAGAGACGAACGGAACACAGTCCTAACACGCAGGAGCAACCGCGGGCTCAGGAATCGCAATACAATCGGAGTTTATCGCCTTATTGGGCCACAAACGCTATCTTCTCACTGCAACGTCCGATTCTCATTCACCAAAGCTTAAATCGCGCGTTTTGACGTGAAAAGACGAACGGAACACAGTCCTAACATGCAGGAGCAACCGCGGGCTCAGGAATCGCAATACAATCGGAGTTTATCGCTTTACTGGGCCACAAACGCTATCGCCTCACTGAAACGTCCGATTTTCATTCACTGAAGCTCAATTCGCGTGTTTGGACGTGAAAAGACGAACGGAACACAGTCCCAACACGTAGGAGCAACCGCGGGCTCAGGAATCGCATTAGAATCGGAGTTTATCTCTTTATTGGGCCACAAACGCTATCTTCTCACTGCAACGTCCGATTCTCATTTACCGAAGCTTAAATCGCGTGCTTTGACGTAAAGAGACGAACGAAACACAGTCCTAACACGCAGGAGCAACCGCGGGCTCAGGAATCGCAATACAATCGGAGTTCATTGCCTTATTGGGCCACAAACGCTATCTTCTCACTGCAACGTCCGATTCTGATTCACCAAAGCTTAAATCGCGTGCTTTGACGTAAAGAGACGAACGGAACACAGTCCTAACACGCAGGAGCAACCGCGGGCTCAGGAATCGCAATACAATCGGAGTCTATCGCTTTATTCGGCCACAAACGCTTTCTTCTCACTGCAACGTTCGATTCTCATTCACCAAAGCTTAAATCGCGCGTTTTGACGTGAAAAGGCGAACGGAACACAGCCCCAACACGCAGGAGCAACCGCGGGCTCAGGAATCGCAATACAATCGGAGTTTATCGCCTTATTGGGCCACAAACGCTATCTTCTCACTGCAACGTCCGATTCTCATTCACCAAAGCTTAAATCGCGCGTTTTGACGTGAAAAGACGAACGGAACACAGCCCTAACACGCAGGAGCAACCGCGGGCTCAGGAATCGCATTAGAGTGGGAGTTTATCGCTTCATTGGGCCACAAACGCTATCTTCTCACTGAAACGTCCGATTCTCATTCACCACAGCTTAAATCGCGTGCTTTGACGTAAAGAGACGAACGAAACACAGTCCTAACACGCAGGAGCAACCGCGGGCTCAGGAATCGCAATACAATCGGTGTTTATAGCTTTATTGGGCTACAAACGCTATCTTCTCACTGCAACGTCCGATTCTCATTCACCAAAGCTTAAATCGCGCGTTTTGACGTGAAAACACGAACGGAACACAGTCCTAACACGCAGGAGCAACCGCGGGCTCAGGAATCGCAATACAATCGGAGTTTATCGCTTTATTGGGCTACAAACGCTATATTCTCACTGAAACGTCCGATTCTCATTCACCAAAGCTTAAATCGCGCGTTTTGACGTGAAAAGGCGAACGGAACACAGTCCTAACACGCAGGAGCAACCGCAGGCTCAGGAATCGCAATACATTCGGAGTTTATCGCTTTATTGGGCTACAAACGCTATATTCTCACTGAAACGTCCGATTTTCATTCACCGAAGCTTAAATTGCGCGTTTTGACGTGAAAGGGCGAACGGAACACAGTCCTAACACGCAGGAGCAACCGCGGGCTCAGGAATCGCATTAGAGTCGGAGTTTATCGCTTTATTGGGCCACAAACGCCATCTTCTCACTGCAACGTCCGATTCTCATTCACCAAAGCTTAAATCGCGCGGTTTGACGTGAGAAGACGAACGGAACACAGTCCTAACACGCAGGAGCAACCGCGGGCTCAGGAATCGCAATACAATCGGAGTTTATCGCTTTATTCGGCCACAAACGCTACCTTCTCACTGCAACGTCCGATACTCATTGACCAAAGCTTAAATCGCGCGTTTTGACGTGAAAAGACGAACGGAACACAGCCCTAACACGCAGGAGCAACCGCGGGCTCAGGAATCGCAATAGAATCGGAGTTTATCGCTATATTGGGCCACAAACGCTATCTTCTCACTGCAACGTCCGATTCTCATTCACCGAAGCTTAAATCGCGTGTTTGGACGTGAAAAGTCGGACGGAGCACAGTATTAACACGCAGGAGCAACCGCTGGCTCAGGAATCGCAATACAATCGGAGTTTATCGCTTTATTGGGCTACAAACGCTATCTTCTTACTGAAACGTCTGATTCTCATTCACCAAAGCTTAAATCGCGCGTTTTGACGTGAAAAGTCGAACGGAACACAGTCCTAACACGCAGGAGCAACCGCAGGCTCAGGAATCGCAATACAATCGGAGTCTATCGCTTTATTCGGGTACAAACGCTTTCTTCTCACTGCAACGTCCGATTCTCATTCACCAAAGCTTAAATCGCGCGTTTTGACGTGAAAAGGCGAACGGAACACAGCCCCAACACGCAGGAGCAACCGCGGGCTCAGGAATCGCAATACAATCGGAGTCTATCGCCTTATTGGGCCACAAACGCTATCTTCTCACTGCAACGTCCGATTCTCATTCACCAAAGCTTAAATCGCGCGTTTTGACGTGAAAAGCGAACGGAACACAGCCCTAACACGCAGGAGCAACCGCGGGCTCAGGAATCGCATTAGAATGGGAGTTTATCGCTTCATTGGGCCACAAACGCTATCTTCTCACTGAAACGTCCGATTCTCATTCACCACAGCTTAAATCGCGTGCTTTGACGTAAAGAGACGAACGAAACACAGTCCTAACACGCAGGAGCAACCGCGGGCTCAGGAATCGCAATACAATCGGTGTTTATCGCTTTATTGGGCTACAAACGCTATCTTCTCACTGCAACGTCCGATTCTCATTCACCAAAGCTTAAATCGCGCGTTTTGACGTGAAAAGACGAACGGAACACAGTCCTAACACGCAGGAGCAACCGCGGGCTCAGGAATCGCAATACAATCGGAGTTTATCGCTTTATTGGGCTACAAACGCTATATTCTCACTGAAACGTCCGATTCTCATTCACCAAAGCTTAAATCGCGCGTTTTGACGTGAAAAGACGAACGGAACACAGTCCTAACACGCAGGAGCAACCGCGGGCTCAGGAATCGCATTAGAATCGGAGTTTATCGCTATATTGGGCCACAAACGCCATCTTCTCACTGCAACGTCCGATTCTCATTCACCAAAGCTTAAATCGCGTGCTTTGACGTAAAGAGACGAACGGAACA